>JANHQD010001087.1:0-20309 GCA_024721195.1 Marasmius sp. AFHP31
AGTAACCAAAACGCGAGGCGAGAGGAAAACGAGAGCTAACCAGGCATTCCGACAACACCAACGAAAGCTGACCACGGAATCTTGTTTGGGTTATCAATGACATTGAGTGCCAGCGCGGGATTGCCCCCTGGGCCTTTAACTGATTGACGGATGTTGTACTCTTGAATATCTAGTGACAGAACGGTCAGCATTCTGCACAGCAAGAAACACGGAAGGTACAGGCACACCCATAATGCCTTCAACATGATCTCCCGCTTTAACTTCTGAGTTCTCAGAACGGATGACAACACCAATTCCGAAGTTGTAGATCCTGTAATGCCGAACGTGAGTAATGGGAGCCCAGAGCAACTTTGAGTCGACTGACGGTTTGCCTAGTTCGAGTGTCTGGGAGGTCGACGTCAATAACATTCCAAAACTCTCGATCAAGGAGAACGCACCCTCATCCTACCACGAATCGAAGGGTCAATCGAAAAGTAGAGCATCTTGATCAAGAATCCTCCGTTCAAGGGGGCATTTTCCAAGTCAATTGTGGGTGTTTCGTCGTAAACAGTGTGTTTTCCGGGCTCTGGATAGTCTATTGGAGGCAAAGTCAGCCGGAAATTGACAAAAACAACGAATGTTCAATGAGCCCACCTTGATCACCCGGACGCTCCTTCATCAATACACGCGCATTTCGGATTGGTGCCATTTTTCAAGCTTGAAAGTCGATTCGGGGGGCTACTAGAAGGATAAGTCTGAATGGGTCCCTTGCTAGGTACCCATGTCCTGTGTTATATACACCCCCATATGACGTTCCGGGAATCTCATGAGCCGTGGTGCTACATGCTGAGTAAGGGTAGCCGGATTGATGGGAGAAAGTTGTGGAAGTATTGTGTGGTCTTGCGAATCATCTGTAAGTCGAATTTACTTGTCAGAATGGGAGAGTAGTAATCGGCGACGAAGTCGGGAATGGGCAATGAATAAGAAGGCCCTCATGGAGGTCGCAGTTCAACCTGTGGGCGGCTAATTGAGCGCCCTGTCTGGACTCAAGTGTAAACTCGAATGCTTGTACGCCGCTGCGGTCAGTCCGGGCTTTGACTCTCGGTATGCATGATCTCCTAGAATTTCTCTGACTGCAATATCTTTGCTCTGGGATTCGAATTCATTGCACGGCGTTAACGACCATGCTGCCCCTTGCTGTCGTCGAAAATTGTAATTCACCTGAGGGACCGGTTACTTACCGGCCCGGCCCTTCTGGGCGCTTTTGCACCTGCAACTAGCTGAAACTAGCGCTTGCGGGTCCTCCCCATGAACGTTCTGTTCAACCACCACTATCGACGAGCCATCGAGGTCATAACCAGCAGCCTGTGGTGGGTCTCTTCGACCACGTAGGTCAGGATGATCTCGATTGCAGTACTCGCCTGCCTTACTCGCGCCTCCACACGGCCGAAGTGGTATACCTGCAGAGTCGACGCGTAATACGCGTCTTTCTCTTCTGTCTACCAGCAAACTCAAAGAAAAACGTGGCGATGCTCATTATCATCTCTATGCTGAGGGAGGGTCGCAGAAAAAGTAGCTGTGGGAGCTTAGAAACCGAAAAATGTTGTGTACGATGGTACGTATTGAACTTCTCGCCCTGCTTCTGACGAAATCTCTGCCAGTCCAGGAAAGTTATTCAAATCTCGAGCTTGATAATCCGGCGTACGACCCTGAGGGCGCAACCGTGGACATTCAATCATGTCGGGATACTGGACTCGCGTCACTGAGATAGTAAGAAGAGTTGCAGAGCATCGTGCGTCCTGCCGATGTTTTAACTTTTCTAAAATCGTTCCGCTGGTTGCTAACTTGCACAATACTTCGTATTTGCACGAATCTGGTCTTTGAGGGCGGCAACTCAACAGATCTTCGTCTCAAAATGCCAAAGAGACGCCCAATGAAAGCGCCAACAACACGAGGCAGATCCGGCAGTGCGGCCATGTGTCTACAACGTGCTCAGCTGCTGAACGTTTTCTCCTGCCCCACCGCCTTCCACCGCCAGCCAGCGGCCAAGCAGCCTGTTGAGGCTCCCTCTCTGTTCTTATCTCCCTCGTTGATGTCGACCAGAATCGACATCTAGGCAACATTTGCCTCGCCCTACGAACTTCAACACGTCCAACCGGCTAGAAAACTCGCGCAAAGATCGCCTTCTAATAACACGGCAAGGAGCTGTCTTCTATAGTTGGAATAGCTAGGATCAACGATGTTTCACGATCCTGATGGTGAGTCCACTTCCGTGGGTTGCTTTACCTCACATCC
This sequence comes from Marasmius sp. AFHP31, assembly GCA_024721195.1. Lineage (NCBI taxonomy): Eukaryota > Fungi > Basidiomycota > Agaricomycetes > Agaricales > Marasmiaceae > Marasmius > Marasmius sp. AFHP31. Next base: position 2,275 of record JANHQD010001087.1, read on the forward strand.
GTCTGATTTACCTTATAATTCCACAGACTGGGTTATGGTCCCAGGCGAAGCTCCAGTCATCCCTCCTGTCGTTCCAAGGACAGGATCAGCGTACTCTTATGCTAGCTCGCGGTTAACTACCCCAAGGACCACCCCAGTTATCCCTTCTCCCAGCAATTCGCCCGCAACACCACCAGTCCAGATTTATTCGCCAGCACTACCGCATCACCCGAGACGAGTTCACACACCATTTCCTAGAGGAACACCGCCCTCAGAAGCCCCAGAAGCCCGCGCTTACACACCTTTTTCGAGGTCTTCTCCATTAAGTCCGCCTATTGTACCTCCCGTTGTACCATCAGCTGCTGCACCTCCACCACCTCTTTTATTCCCACCCTCGCCACCCTCACCTCCAGATGTAGGAGGATACGTTTTTGTTCCTCGAACTTCCCCTTCGAATCCGCCGGTTATCCCTCCGAATGCCTCACCGGTTGGATTCCACCCTTCTTCAGCTCGTCCTTCTTCAAGTTCGTCTCGTCCAAGGCATTCTCCAACACCTGCTCCGACCGCGCCTTCCATGTCGACTCCGGCTGAGGTCTTCGTCCCCCCTCCGCTATCACCTACTCCGCCGCCTCCTGATCGAAATGCTTCTCGACGAAGGTCTGGCGGTCCTTTAGTAGGAGAAGGACAAGGATGGGCGTATCCGGTTGAACTTGCAGGAACGGGGTTGAGCTACCCAGTCCATTCAACGCCATACAGTCCCTACACACCTTTACCGTACGCATCGGCGTATACACCCTACGCACCACATTACCCGCTTTACACACCATACTCAGCTCCCGCACCTCTCTACCCACCGTTCCAACAGCCCTACCCTTCTTACTACCCCCCTTTCGCCACCCCAGCACCATTCCAAGCAACAACAATCCACAACACACCCTTACCCTCCACCTCTCAGCTACCGAGCTACGCTCTTCCAGCCAGCACACCCGTTAGTGCCGCCACGATCCCCCTCCCACCCCCACAAACCGACTTTGTCCTCCCCCATTCCGAAATCTTCGCTCTCGGGGGAGGTAGCACATCCCTCGATTGGGACCTCCTCTACCCACCTACTCCCGAATATGCCAAACTCGTAAACCCATCCACACCCTACGCTAAACCCAAATTCTCCGATCCGGCCTTCCAAACCGGCTTCGTCGTGAGTAAGTGGTTCCTCCGATCCTCGTCGCACCCTGTGCTGGCGTATTGGATGGACATCTGGGGATCACTCGAATTCGGGAGCATACCTACGGTGGGAGGGCTGTTGGAATCCATACATGCGTATTTGCATACCCCGCTTACGCAAGAGGAGTTGGATAGGCTTTTGGAGACGCCGCAGAATAGGGAGAATGTGGTTCATGCGAGGAATACGAGGGCGAGGGAGGGATGTGAGCTTGTGTTGAATAATGGGTTTAAGAGGCTTGATGTGTTGGGCATGCATAGAATGTTTGCTGGGGTTTGGGTGGGGGCGGTGGAACGTGATGATGCGGGAGGGACGCTTGAGGTTGAACTAATGGTGGGGGTGAGACCAGTTGGGTAAACTGGGGGAGGGCTTGAAGCCCTTTGGGGAGGAGGCTGGCACTACTTCATGACAATTTCTTTTCATTTACGAATCTGCTGGGACTGTGCAGAGATGTTCACTGTATTTCTACTCATAAGGCCTTGAAGGTGTATCAATCATTACAATCCATAGCGACTGTAGCTAGTTTGTCCGCTGCAGTGCGAGAATACATACAACTTTTCTTTTCTATTACTCTCATCACCATTTCATGGCCCCGAAATGATTTCCTTCCGGCAGCAATCTTGAAGTCGGTTCCTCAGCCCGCAGTCAATCCGTAATTTCACAACAATCTCGCGTTAAATGTGAAGTAATAACATGAGGGAAAAGAGGCTTCTAGCACCGATCAATGAACTCTTCCAGCAAGCGAAGAAATAGGTGTGTCATATGTAGCGAGAAACAGAGAGGCCGAGGGGGAGAAAGAGAGAAAGCGAGGGATAAAGAGGAAGAGAATAATAAGTTTAATTGATGATGCGTTGCAGAGAAAAGACAGGCGAAAGGCGCGGGAGGGTATCTGTTGCCTGAGGACGGTGTTGTGTGGTCGGATGGTCAGAAAGGAGTGAACAGGGCTCGCACAGGTAGTCTTATCAAATATAACTATGTATGAACTGATGTAAGAAGGGAAAACCGTGCATAGAGGGGTTGGAAGGATAAGAGGAAAACACACAGGAAAAAGTCATAACAAGAGAGCCCGGGATAAAGATAACAAAAAACAAGAATGAGATTCCGTCCAATTAATCTTCCTCCTCTTCCTCTTCCAAGACGTTGTGTAGAGGTGCTCCGTGAATGTATCTACCGGGGCTAGCTCGCCCTGTCTCTTCTGCTATTTTCGGAGGTTCAGAAAGGAGGGGAGGACTTGGCTCCTTTTTCGGAGGCGACGGAGCGCTGGGAGGACTGGGTAGTTCAGATTTTCCTCCTGTCCTTATGGGGATTTTCGAAGGGCCAGTTGAGGGAGCGTTAGGTGCTCCGCCAGCTCCTGGGGCAGGCGCACCTTTCTCCCTTTCGCGATACATCTCAATCAAAGAAGCTGTCTTGCTCGGTAGGGGCTTGGGTACAGGTTGGGAAACGGGGGAGGGTGTGATTTCGGGTGGTGAGGCTGGAGGTGGAACGGTTGGAAGAGGTCGTACATGTCCTTGAGGCGTGGTAGGCGCAGCAGCCAGGGCGGGTGTCGGAGCAGCGGGCGTGGCAAACGCCGCATCCTCTCCCTCGTCGTCACTGTCGTTGTACTTCTCCATTGCCCTAGCCCTGGGATCGTCCTCTAGCATCGAGGGTGGCCGTCTTTCTGGGTGAAGGTCGAAGTAACCTAACTTCTTCTTCGGGGATTCCTTTACTTCCTCTTCTTCATCTGGGGGAGCATCCGCACCGTAAGAAATGCTTTGGCTGTCTTCCGTATAGTCAGCCGTCGAGGCGTAGCTTTCTCGTGGCCGCTCTCTTCTTGGCACAGTTTCAATCTCGGACAAGTCCTCATCGTCGAAATCGCCGTATGGACGGTGTTCATGCAGCACACGCTTCATCTCTTTCTCCTTCTCTGCCATATCTTCCTCGTCGTCGGAAGGACTGAAGTCCCTACGATGGTTCTGCACAGCTGCCAGTGCCTGCGCTACCTCCATGCTCGCCGCTTCAGGGTCCTTGGAACGCATGACAGCGTCCTGACCAGCCATCCTCCGTTCCTGCGTACCGACGAGAATGTCCACCCAAGCGTCCTCCGGAGGCCGTCGACTTTCCCTTCTCTCCCGCTTCTTCCTCTTCTCCTCGTCTTCATCCGGATCAGCATACTCGTCAAGAGAGGAACCACCAACGCTGTTGCTGTCGTCGCTGTACCCTCTCAGTCGTGTGTCAAAATCAACGGTCGAATATTCAGCAGGAGTCAAACCCGCAGCCTTATTGCGCGACCCAACGGTAGGTGTAGTGGGGAGCTTGAACTTCCTCTTCTGTGTACCCTGCGTGGCTGACTGAAGCGTCGAATCAGAGTGATGGTCTTCGCTAGCTGATTTTTGCCGGCTCAGAGCTTGTAGATGAGGTGGCTGCTGGGGAAGTGGAGGGGGTTTCTCGGTGGTCGGCGGTGCGTTCTTGGGTACTTTGACACTTGTACTCAGGCTGAGCAATCGTGTTTCCCCCGATGCAGCTCCTTGCAGTAAACCCTCGAATTCCATCTCCCTGTAGTTTGGACCGCCAGTCGGCACGTGTCCTACCACGTAAGGTTTGCCGTTCAAAGTAGCAGCTTGTTTCCACTGGTTCTTTTTCGGCGAAAAGAGCGATGGAAGACGTTTCCGATTGCCGGCGACGAGAGCAGCAAGCTGTTGACGATATTCAAGGGGTACGAATTCTTCAAAGAGAATGAGGGTATCTGCTGATCGGGCGTCGTTTTCAGCAGGTTTCGGGTAGTGGGCTGGCCGAGATGACTGGGATCGGGAGGTAGGGAGCGACTTGAACTCGACCTGAGAGGTGCGTTTCATCAGCATGAGTTCCACGCGTGAGGATGATTGAACTCACCATAGCCCAATTGCACTCTCGTTCTTCCACCTGTACCTTCAGACCATCCTTGGTTGTCACACCCTCATCCCGCAGGCCACTCAAACCAGCTAGCCCTTCTCCCCATCCACTGCCCCAAATCAGATCACAGAATACGTCCATAAAGGCTTCTTCGATCACTTCTTCGGAACCGATAACAGGCGATGTATCCCAGCCGAATGGAGGCAAGGCCTGTTGATGCGAGATGAGACCGCAGCACCAGACACGTTACCAAAGGAACTCACCTTTTCCCTCTTCTTCAATTTCCTTGAGATCTCTTCCCTCTCCTTTGGCCAACTTTCTATGGTCGCAGTCAGGGGTGCGCTGAATTGCAAGGTGGTTTTGAGAGGATCATCGCCACGCGAGAAACCTGCAGAAGAGAAATCGTCCCAGCCTAGGGTCTGGCGTTTCTTTGACCGTGCCTGTGAAAATGTTTAACGATGAGGCTGAAACACAGAGACTAAGGTACTCACAGTCCGGGCGCCCTCTGTCAAGTCAAACTCTAGTTTCTTATCACCCACACCACCGGTACCAAGTCCACCGAATCCCAAATCCTCGAATTCGCCCCACTTCAAGTCAGTCAGAGACTTGAACCGGTCCTCTCCCGTGCCGCTGCCTAGGCCAAGATTGCCTACACCAAGGAAGTCCTTGGTGCCCGACGTACTGTTGCTCAGGGACGGAGCGTTCAATCCGTACATGAAACTAGATTCCATAGCGGTCGGGCTGGTATTCGCAGAGATGCCTAGGTCAGGGTTGAAGGAAGAAGGGATATTCATCCTCTTCTTGTAAGCCTCTGAATACTTCGGAGGTTGCCTATCTGCAGAGCCCCTTCGGGTTATAGGGGCAATCCTATCCCACTCTCGGCTCGATTCCAGTCCCCCGACGACGTTTGTTTGACTGGCTTGAGGTTGGCCGTGGAGGAAACCAGGTCTCTTAGACCAGCTTGCGCTATACCTCACTAGGTCCTTGTCATACGAACGCACATTTCGCTTGACGCTCATCACCCTCGCTATCCTTGCCCCTTTCCGCGGCTCAGGACGCATGCCTTCCTGCCGACGCTTCAGGTTGTGGGGATCCAGGTGGGGTAGGGTAGCCGGATATCCCTTGATCCATTCCTTGAGTTTCTTGGGAACACCCAAGGTCGTCTGGCTTCCTTCACCTAGTAGATTAGGGGAGTTGGAGGATGAGCGCGGGGTGTCCTGCCATCGAACGAAAGCGAGCAGTATGTGTTCGAGGGCGTTGACTGAGCGGAGGTAGTAAACATAGGTATGGTGGAACGGAAGTGACGGTGGGCCTAGACCAAAGAGCTGACAGGGAGAAGCAATCAGCAAAGGTCGCAGGGGGGGATGGCGTTACTCACCAGAGGTCCGAACAGCGGGGAAAGTGTGGGAGGAGTGTGTCCGGAGGTAGCGCTGTTCGCGGTCAAGCGCGCAAGGAGGCTGAGTATCGTGAGGAGAATGTTGCGAACAGGGCCAGCGAGTGACGGCAGGAGGGCTGTGAAATGGGTTGGTGGATACAAGAGCGCTATGCAAAAGCAACCAATGTCAGAGCACGTTGGTGAGCGTGAACGAACTTTGCTTACCCTCCTCCTCGTCTCGCCACTGCGAGTACCATTCATAAGGAAATAGACCTCTGCTTTCCTGACCTCCGGAAACCCTCACTACTCTGGCCAGTGCCCACCGTAGAGCCATTCCTAGCTCATGCATCCCAGCAAAACGAGCCTCTTCCCTCCACTTCTGTTCCGCATGATCCTTCTCGGCCATTGACTTCTCCTTGGTACTGCGTTGATTGTACAGATGCGTAGAGGTGCAAGTTGCGAGAAAACAATCGATTAACCTGCGTATTCGTGTGGGGCTGATATCCAAGGCCAGTGTCGAAAAAATGAATGGGGTGGTTATTCCTCCACGAGTTCCGAGTTCTTCGCAGACGACCTCCACCAGTCGAGCGACGGTGTCTACGGAGAGAACCACATGCCGCTGGTATGACAGGTATGGGTAGTCCATTGTGCTGCTGCTCCCAGAGGAGAATGAAGAAGAATTGCTGGAGGTAGAAAGTGTAGACGAATATGAAGAATTGAAGGAACGGTCCAGCGCGTGGCCTGCGCCATTACTTGTGTCGAAGCTCGGTTTCTCCAGTATCGTTGGGAAGAAGGCGCCGTCCTGAACGAAAATGCCAGCGTACTCGAACACTCCTTCTGGTACGCCAAATCCATCTCCTGCATCAATTGGGCTGTGAATGCTGGGGCCAGGTGAGGCAACACCGCTCATGGTCCTCAAACGGACCATCTGAGCCTCCTTCGCAGCTGCTTTCTTCTTGTCCCTCTTCGAAGTTCCGCTGAACAGACCGCCTCCTCCACCAGTCCCTTTGTGGTTGGACTGCCTGCTGGACACTCTGCCAAATTCATCTGCGCCATGTGGTGAATCGGGTGAGGCTGGATATGGTGTAGAAGCGGTCCGTGAGCGAGAAAAGATGCTAGGCATCGATGTAGGTCGGTTTCAAGCCTGTCGTGGTCGCCGTTGGTATGTACGAGGGGAAGGTTTCGTCGATGCTGCTGACGATGTACGTCCACTGGGTCGACCGTTCAACGGGTAAATTTAGTCGGAAGTAGGGCGAAGAGGGAGAGAAGAAAGGTGTGTGAAAACTTGATATGCCCAGATCCAAGTAATTAGAACAGTTGAGAACAGGAAAAAAGAAAGGAAAGCTTGAATTCAAGGGGAACCAAGAAGGACGGTGCAAGTGTGATTCAGAAATTTGTGACAATCTCTACGGCGGCAACCGCAGGAAACATTTCCATTTTTGGTAGACTTATGACACAATCATCAACATATATTCGTCCTTTTCTCAAGGCTCAGGTACAGATACACACGAGCCCAATTTGGCCGGAAACTGGCTAATTTCACCTGGAAGCTTGCTTCACTCCCCTCATCCCCCTCTTGTGAGCTAGAGCAAGAGATCCGCACAAGGGCAATCCGAGTAACTCAAGAGTATATTTATCAAACAAAAGTCTACTCCGAGAAAATACCGACTCCTATATTTCATATCTCGCCCGACTTGCCCCAGATCTTCACTGGTTTTGATGCGAACGACTCCGACTCGCGCATTTCGTACTACTGAAATTGTCCTATCATCACTGCTGTCGCCACCGACCATTATTGACTTCCCGCGGCCTCCTCTGGTTTCAGTACAGCGTTCTTGATTTCGTGTTTATGTGTCACAACATGATGATAGTAATGACGGTTCGGTAGAATTTCCCGCTGCACGGCGCGAAAGGATCCTGCATACCCTCTCGTAGATGCTCATGGAATGATCATGAACAAGACTTGCTGTGACATGGGCTGCAGTTCCTAAATGGGACCACCCCAGGCTTACCTCTCACTTCTCCGACTTCCAAGTGAGAAAGCATCATTGGGCTCTGAGTCAGGTATGTAACCATCGAACTCAAATGCATTCTCCAGTCTAATGCCTGCGCTTCGTGGCGACGAGGGCAACGGATCCATGAAACTCTTCTTGGCGGCAGCTGGATTGGTCCGGACTGGTGTAGCTCCCGAGGAAGCGTATAGGTCCCAGCCTATGCCTGAGCCAGCCTCGAACCTACGCCTGGCGCCGCAAGCGTCACACGCCCTCGTTTCGTCGCCTCCACAGCTCACTGGCGTTTCTCGTGTGCGCAAGCGCAGTTATCCGGACGCGGGCTACCAAAGCTCCTCTTCACGTTCAAATGCTCCCACCCACCTGGCTTGCCTAGCGCCGTCTCCGGACTAAAGATTCCAGAGCTCGGAGCACAGGCTCCACTAGCGCCCAGGGGAATCATGAATCATGATTGACCGGGCTCTACCATGATATCTCCAATGCAGACACAACATCAACGGATCCTCCAATGTCGTATTTCCGATAAAGGTACCTCACAGTCACTGCCTGCCGCTCTTTACCTACCTCGCCTGTCATTACTGCCGTTCAAGCTGCGTCAGTTCAGGTCCGTTCATCAGCTTGCCGCCTTGTTGCTTGCGACCCCATATATCTGTGTTCTTGCTCGATTCCTGTTTCAATATTCCTCACCGCGATCTGTTCTCTAACTCTCATCTGAACAGGTTTTTGACTCCTTTCCTAAGGGATGGGTGAAAATGACTAAGTCGCCTCTGAACAAGATCGTTGTGATTTCTAGATGACTCCGGGTCTTCTCAGCCGCTAGAATACCAATAGGAAAGGCGCAGAAGTCTTGCGGCCAAGCCTCAGGCAGAAGTACTATGGTAAATTCCTTTTCACTCTTCTCTGGAGCGTGGGCTGCAATGTTGGTCATTGCCCGTTGCTGGGTTGGAGCTTCTCGCTGATTCTCTTCTCACACAGTTTTTTTGTGTGCACAAAGATAGCATGTACGGCTATTATGATGTTCGTTCTTTGATGAACAAAGTCTGCCCGGCCGTCTGTCCAAAAAGATACATACACCCAGAGCGCCGGTCGGCTGGGGGGAGCTGGCTGAAGGTCGAGCGACGTGCAGCAGCTTCGAGCTGTGGGTAATGATGTCGATGAATTATGGACCGTCCTTCTTTCCTCTCTGCGGCTAATCACAGGCGGACGGTTTGTACCTGCTCCTTGTCCGCCAATCCCCAGGTCCCTTCATGCAGTCTTTCTCATCAAATACTCCCGGCGTAATCACTGCTTTGCTCACATCACTCGAGCACACAGTGGGTATCGGCATGGTCGGGGAACTTGTGATCACGGATTTTTGCACCCGTCCGCATGAGCGAGTTGCGGGGATCCATTCCTCCACCTCTGTTGTGCAAGTCGTGATTTGTTGCGAGCAGATCTCCACGTTCACCTTGGCAGCAGAAGAACACAAGGCTAGTACCCCAATGCTGGTTCAAATCCAAGAAGCCTCAAATATCCATATATATGAAGGTCTCGTCACCATATCGGTGTGGACGCGTGGACAGCCTATGGTTGCGTACATGCCGGAATCCGCGCATAGGACAGCGTCCTTAGAAGACGTGTATCATGTCAGGTTGTCCAAGTCTTCGATAGGGGTAGAATTCCTGCTGTTGTAACGATATTGCTTCGACGGTGTTTAGGGCCTTCCCACACCAGGAGACCACCCCCATGGTACACGACAGCGCGGACAAGGTTACGGTTTTGCCTTCCTGTTGTGCATGTGGTACTTCAATGCTGTAGCTTTCGCACGTCGCAGCTTCTTACAGATTTCCACGCTTTGGATCGTCACATTCATTGCTCCAAGTTCCCTTTGGATATGAACACTCGTGCGCAGGAGGGACCAGGGCACATTGTTCTACAGTCGCTCTACAATGTACACCGCCAACGGTATAGTATGGTATTATCTCGGACAGGGTCGTCTATGAACTCGCCTGAGCTCATTCAATGAGCCTCATTAATGAGATTCGAAGTTTTGCAATATCCGGTCGAAACTTGTATCTGCCTAGCGCACTGTAGAATATCAGCGACGCTCGGAAGTGCTGCCAGTGTCAGGCGCCTAAGCGCTCGATAAACGCCCGAGATATGAGCCACGTGCTCTGAATTGTGCTTTGAGCCTGGCCCTCGGACTCGGCTTTCAACTTTCACCTCATCCGTCAAAAAAAGCAAGCTTTACCTGACGAGTATTGTCTTATTCTCACTTTACACAAATGTCTGGATCCGCACTTGAGATATCCAGCTCTCCCGAACCACCATCCACCGTGTCCAAAGCATCCACTTCTACCGGCCGAAAACGACCTCGAATAGAAACAAACACAGAGCCTTGTAAAGCATGCGATGGGTCTGGACGCGTCGAAAAGAAGGCAAAGAAAACCAAAGAAGAGCCTGAATCCAGTCGTTGGCCTTGGATCAACAGCCGCAAACCAGAATTGTACGCATCGCGTTCGCAAGACGCGTGTCTCTGCCAGGGTCGCTGACGAGTTCTTTCAAGGCAATTCAAGAATACAAAGATCGAGTTCTACAACTGCGGCGGTATTGTCTTCAAGGCAACGGGGAAGACGTTAGAAGCCAGGCTGGATAAATTAGAGGCGTGGTTGGCAGAGTGCAAAGGAGATGAGACGAGGCATCCCGGTTATGGGAAGTATTGAAACTTAAAGGTGCGGGCCTGTTTCAAGCGGTGGGGGCATGGTCTTTTTCGGTTTTCTTGACGGTATTTGGATTGAGTACCTGAGTATTGAGTTTTTCATCTCAGGTTGGGCAGCGTAACATTGCACCCCATGTGCCAAGATGGTGGAGTGCGTCGTGCGGAACCGTCATCAAGCGCCATTTCCTTGTATCTTAGTCCTCCGACCTTAATATTTCTTGATTCAACTTGGCTGACTCGTCACAGATATATGTTGGACCCTTCCTTCAGTTCCCGACGTCGTTTAACTGCAATGTCCTCGGATCGTGAACCAGAGTGCGGACAAAAAACATGAGACGGACAATCATTCCGGCGGCGCCCCAAAGACAGAATATGGATAACAAAATGACACGGAGGGTTTAGCAGTCGATGTGCTAACTCACCGCGTTTTACTGGCATGTTAGTCGCGACTTCCTCGGATTTGAGTTACTCAAGGCCTACGATCCTTGTTGTAACACAGTTTTTTGCCCCCCCATGTTTGGGAGGACGCAGGATGCAAAATAGTGGTCAGTTTCACGTTGCGTTCTAATCGCTGACTCGATCTCTTCGTGATAATAGATCATTCTTTAAAACCATGAAAGCTTGATCTCCGTCGAGTCCGATTGGGTGGATCAAGAGAATATGGCCATAGTCCCCATGGTTCTAGAATATTTTCTATTACCTCGAAACTCTTCTCGAATCAGACCAGATGACGGCTCCGTGATATGAGATATGGACAACCTTCGATGCAGGGTCGGAACCTCAACCCGCATCATGAAAAATCCACAAGCACATCCGAAGGCCTTTCCAGTTGCTGGCCGTCGCGGAATAGCTCCGTTTTCGATCGAGGCCCTCTCTGCAACGCAATACATGCCGGAAACGGAAAATGCCCGTGTTCGCATGTTCGCCGCGCCCCTTTCCATTTAGCCATGCCGTTTTGTAGTAACCCTCGAACTGCCTGTCAGCGCTACTTCCGGGAGAACGATTTGACTAGTCGCTCTGGTATGAACTTCTTCAAACGGCCATTTCATTGATAGTTATCAACGTCGATCCCTCGTTTGATCGTCGACCTGGTCGAAGACGAGGATTTCTTGAAGGATGGCGAAGAACACCGTATAGTACCCCACAATCACCGGGATCGCCCGAAGTTGAGGTTGCTTCTCACGTGGTGCGACGACTACGGTGTGTCTTTCGACCTCTATTGTACGCGCACGTTGACCTAAAACTACCGTTTACCTGTTGAGCAGATCGACCGAGGTGGTAGTAAGAAGTGTTTCGCTTCCTGGGTATCCGTGTACGTGTATATGTCAGAGTCGTGTTGATTGTGGGTGAAAAATAAACCTTGCCCTACACTAGGACCCCCAGAGGAACTAACTTAGCATGACATCTCATTCGAGTACAAAGCATTCTTGTGGCACTAACACTGTGGTAGTCATTAACATCAGTGCCGTATTGGTGGTATCTGAGGGCAAGTTTCCATCTGAGCCGCGTACCGCGCACGTAACATGTTCACGATGCAGTTTTCCTTTGGATGAAAACCCTATACCCCGACGTCGGTTGGTTTGGGCATGTCCTTCCAAGGTCTCCTTTCGTTTACTGTGCTACAAGAGAATTCCGGCAGGCGGTACCGTGAGACGACTCCGTCGGATATCAGCAGAGTACCGAGGCTCATCAACTGTCGTAAGTCCTTCTGTCCAGCACCCATACCACGCTGAGCAAATACGATCATCAGCCCTACTTTATCATCGTATCCAGAGATGGGCATCCATCCGCGAAAACCCCTCGTGGTTGTCTCAGAGCGCAGGTCTCAGTCCGTCGGAAACCTAGCTGCCGCCTCGCGCTGCCTGCGTCGAGAACGATCATCGCTCCGCCCCGCCACCTACATGTCGGTTTTAACGGTTTTCGTGCAAATATGCCGTTATGAGGCGCGCGTTGGCCATTTCCTTGATGAAGTTTGAGTCGCGATCCGTTCACTACTCTGACCACGTACTCATGTCCCATATTTTGGGGGACCACTCACCAGTCAGGGTAATGGTATTAGCGGCTCTACCGGAGATTGCTACAAGTACATAATGAGTGAGCAATTTATCATATTTTCTGGGACCATAGTGTACTACGCGATGAATACCACTTATGTTTCTCTTACCCCAACAGGATTGGTACCTGTTGACTTCAGTCTGCACGGTCGCGGATACTTCCTCGTTGACTGTGCGCGTTCAACACGATCGCGTCGTTACGTGAACGTTGCAGTCATTACGATCGAGATGACATCTCTTTCGAATTCCAGGCGTGTGGAACATCATGCAGAAGCCTAAGGTGTAGGTGTTGTTTCATTTTGGGAGCGACTCATTTCATCGGTGGGACACTCCTATAAGAACAAGCCATTCGACCTCAGGGGCTCCCCACACTTTCTAACTCATTTCCGATTCGGAGGCTCTCAAGCTCACTCAACTTACCCTACATCTATCCATCTATCTCAAATGTGGCTCCTTCCAAGACTGAAGTCAAATTCGAATGGCTCCACCGAAACATTTCATTCGACGTCCACGCTCTGCAATGATTCCGAAGCCAGTGACCACCCTCGCGACGAAAAACATTGTCGTTCACTAAAGGAGAAGGACGAGGAGAACGTTGCACCACCCAGCGGCGAAAGCGTCGACATTGATCACATGTCGAAAGACCACACTAAACCATCGAAAGAGGGCAATACGGTCGATCCCGAGATTGATATAGTACCCGATGGCGGATTTAGAGCATGGCTGGTCATAATTGGCGTAAGAGTTTGTTTCGTGATCGAGAGCTCAGATACTGATAGCTTCATCTTCAGATCACGCTATGTACATTCACAGCGTAGGCATCTATCTCGCAGCCTGTTTTTTTGAAAGAGCCGTCTGAAGTACAACTCGCCTTTTGGATAGGTTTGGCTTTACCAGCACTTGGGGTGTAAGTCCCACTCGACCTTATCGTCATCCTTGAGCTCATGTCTCGACGGCAGGTTTTCCAGGCTTATTATGAAGGTACAGCACTACAACAGGCATCGTCTACGCAGATGTAAGTTTTGTTTTGGGATACTCAGGCTCTAACTTTGTCGCCGCTCTAACACTTCTCTGAAATTATCAGTGCATGGATTGGTTCCGTTCAGGTTCGCCTTTACCTCAAAGTTTTTTGCTCTTACTAACTGGAGCACAGTATGCATTGATATTCACGCCAAGCATGGTCGTCGGTCGCCTGTTCGATAAAGGCTATTTTCACTCGCTCTTCATCTGCTTCAGTGCAACTCTGATTCTGGCTACTGTGCTGGTTGCGGAATGTACCCTATACTGGCAGTTTCTTGTTTGCCAGGGATTCCTCACCGGAGTACGTTGATTTTCCCGCCTTATTTGTGGCTTCTTCAACGAATGTTGATAACGAAAATAGCTCTCCATCGGTGTTATCACGGCACCAACTCCTGCCCTCCTTTCCCAATGGTTCAAGAGACGGCGAGCTTTGGCTTTCGGAATCACGGCCTGCGGATCCGCGTTTGGTGGCACGGTCTTCCCGATTGTGATTAGGGCGATGCTCCCCAAAATTGGGTGCGTTTAGTCGATAGGGGAGCCCGCACTTCGTTCGTTGATTGTGTCCTGGCGACTTTAGATTCCAATGGACCATGCGTGCCGTAGCTCTCATGATGTTTGTGTGCCTGACGATTGCCGGCCTGGTATGTTTTTATTTCTTCTGCCTCTCAACGCTCACGCCTTGATATCTTCCCTGGTTAGGCAATGAGAAGGAGGCTTCCCCCGTCGCATCCGACTGGTCCGCTTTTGGGCGTGAAGCCTTTACGGACACCCGCTTTTGTCATGTGGTGCTTCGCAACATTATTCGTATACTTCGGGGCATACACCTGTAAGCTCTCTCAGTGCCCAATGCCCATTTCTTGTTACTTATAGTGTTTTTCACGTAGTCCAGTCGTATGTGGCATCGACAGCTGTGTCGAAGGGGTTCACCGAGACATTTTCATTTACCCTCGTCGCGATTATGAACTGTAGTTCCGGGATAGGGAGAATTACCGCCGGCATTGTGGCTAACTATATCGGTGTGTCGTTTTTCAGGCTTTGTCGTCAGCTCGAAATTCACTCTTTCAATCAGGTTCGATGAACCATATGATACCTGCGACTACTCTTACCGCAGTGGTGGTACTTGCTTGGCCATTCGCGACAACTCAGTTGAGTTTGGTGGCCGTCAGCATTCTGTATGGGTACGTCCTGGCAAATGAGCCTAGTTTAACGACCATGTCAACTAACTGATGCCCAAACTCTCCCAGGTTCACTGCGGGATCTTTTGCCGCTCTCCTTTGGCACCCAATTCTGGACCTCGGCGAGCCGGACGAGCTCAGCCGACGGGTAGGGATTTTGATGTTGTTCTTGGCTTGCGCTGGCTTGGTCGGACCACCAATCTCAGGAGAGGTTCGTCGAGCAGCCGGAATACATGCTATGAGCGCATTCGCAGGTGAGCTTCCCAATACAGCGAGAAAATAACCAGTGTTAATTCAGTAATCGCTCTCTGTTAAGGAGGATGCATCGTGTTCGGTGTGATACTTGCCTCGCTCGCGAGGTACATGCTGTTAAAGAGGGCGTGGGGAAAGCTCTAAGGAGCCAGGGTTAGACGCAGGGGTTTATATTATAGGCATCTACTATTTTATATGTATGTATCTTTATGTACCATCTCCTACTTATATAGACTAACTACAACGTCTCGATCTGATGTACGTAGAAGAAATAGAACAACTGAGAACAGACATTTCGTATCCACCTACTTATACTGATTGGAAGGAGTCGCACTGTGGTATGTGACTCGGGAAGCATCAGGTTCTTGTACGCGCTGTCACTGGGGTTGATGATGACCGTGGATCCATACTTGGACTGTGCGATGCATCTTGTCCTGCGTTTCGTGGCTTGCCTTACATTCGCGCGGAAGTTGCCGAGAGTCTCGGAGCTTGCCGATGGATTCCCGTCTCCGATGTTCAGCCCTCCAACAATCAGCCTTTTAAGAGCTTTGTCAGTGTAATCCGAAGGATTGTGCTCCAGTGTCATGACACAGACAAGTTGAAGAATGATGACATGCCGCGAATCTCTCCAATCAGCTTTGTCAGTCCCGCTCCTTCCTTTTTGATTCTCCCTTGAGCTAGTACTTCCCAGGCACTCACTGAGCGCAGCAGCTGACTCGGTAACGTAGTAACTGACTTGACTGAAGAATCTAGCCTCGTTTCACAGTAGCAGGGGGCGGCCACTGGACTGTGAAAGCCCGCGAAGGTTCCGACAAAATCAAAAACAACTTCGACAAGCGGATCCGCCATACGGGTGACTCTTGAGCACATGACAGACTGCAATGTTTTGCATGGAGCAGAAATCTAGTCAAGTACTACAGCCTACGACATTGCAAACCAGGGGAGTATGCTCTATCGAAACTCGCAAGTAGAGCGAAGATAGCAAGACATCAGCGCCTCGGGAAAGAGAACTACGTAGTATGATTAACAGAAAGTGATGGAATTCATGTGATATTGAAAGGTAGTGGCATTACACCTCCAAGAATTCCAGTGAGTCGCTGAAGCCCAACAAAAACGCCATAGAGAGAATTGAGAGACCCAGAGATAGAATATTTAAAGAGAATTTTCAAAAACAGCCCCAAATCCAGCGTTACTCGAGGGTATACATTGACAATATCAATCGTGAGAACCTTCCCATAAACATCTCTTTGCCGCAACTCTCGAGAAAGCCCAAGTGTACGAACTCAATCTACAAAATTGTGAGCCATCGAACACCTATAACTTGTCTTACTGATCACAGACGTCCCCGAATCCCATGCCACAGAAAACGACCAATGAGTGTTCCAGTGACTCGTCCAACAACGGGCTTGACCCAGGCCACGACGTCCAGTACGCCGCGCAGAAAGGTCACATTCAACCCTTCGGTATTGGAAGGAAGTGTCAAGAAGCTGGAGGAGTATGAGGACGAGCTAAGGGCATTCGATGATAGAGAACTGTCGTTGGACTGGTCGATCACATCAATCCCCCACCCAGGGTCGCGACCAGTAAGTCTTTTCAGAAAGATCGGGCCACCAAAATTATCCTAATCCATCGACAAGCACGCCCGTTCTGGAGAGAGTGTCGAATCCAGAAGAGCTTCGGGCGAAACCGCGAGTCGAGCATCCGTCTTCGCACAGGCCACCGATCATCTTCACAACGCCAACCGCAATGCATCTACGTCAAGGGTGAGCCGACGTCCTTCATCTCTCCAGCGTTCTTTTGGTACTGATGATTCAACCCAGCAGAACAGCGCCCACTATATCTATGTAAATAACACCCGCAACCAAGTTTGGGACCTACGAGACCACGTCCCCAG
Source organism: Marasmius sp. AFHP31 (assembly GCA_024721195.1). Classification (NCBI taxonomy): domain Eukaryota; kingdom Fungi; phylum Basidiomycota; class Agaricomycetes; order Agaricales; family Marasmiaceae; genus Marasmius; species Marasmius sp. AFHP31. Next base: position 18,818 of record JANHQD010001087.1, read on the forward strand.
CAGCTTTTCCAACGTTTCGCTGCCGGTATCATCCCCCCAAAGTCCCATTTTAGTGATCGTCAGATCGAAGCATTTGAACCTTACCTTTGATCTTCCCTCAACTACCTTGTATGATCTGGCCTTGGACCTATTCGACCACCTCCACATGCCTCTCGACACCAACCAAATCATCGGCCTTCAGGAAAAGGGTTCCTCTGCAGAGGTCCAGCGCGCAAAGGCAACAAGAGAGTCACTTTTCGGGAGCGTGGAAAGAGAGTTGAGACAAGAGAACAACATGGAAGGCGAAGGATGTGCTCTTCGGCGAATCGACTGCCTTTCGCATTTCAAATATGCAGGATTGAGACGCAAGGACATCAAGTGGAGTGATGGGAGAATGTATGAGGGCTTCGAGTTGATGACGAACTAGATGGACACAGCGAACTGCAGATACACGACGAGGAGGCGTAGTGTCGATGATAGGAAAACGATACCTTGTATAAATTGTATTTGTATTATCGGGACACAGGTTCAATGAACGAAATTTTGGTTGTCACCACCATCTGCGACGGTTTCGTTGCCTGGTAGACGGGAGATTCTGATCGTCCTTGTTCTTTCTCGGGAGCAAACAGCCTGGAGAACCATAACGGTGATAATTCGTGCATAGCAATGTTGCGGTGATAGCCTTCTCGATGTCAAACACCCGCGACAGTTACTGGCTGTTTTGATTTGAGATGGAAAGGTTTAGGAATCATAACGAATGGCAGGGAAGGCATCAAATTACGCCCAAGTCATGAGGGAGCGGCGATAAGCCAAGGTGGATGAGCCGGTGCATGCAAGTGCTGGTCGCTAGAACTACGACGTCCCCCGATCTGGAATGGTGATCGCGGAAGTTCAGTGTTCTCAGAGAGCGCAGATATACGCAAGGACAGGAGTCCTTCGGACCAGCTAAGCAAGCGACTCTGCGTGGTCGTAACGGATGTGAATTAATCATCCCGCTCAGCAACCGTGCGGTGGTCGGGACCATTCACGAAATGCAGAAAGGCCAAAATTGCTGTGGACATCCGACACGGTTGAGCGGAAGACGATGGCCAACACAGCCGTGGACGCATATCCCCATCTTAGCATTTTCGCTGTCGCCACTGTAGAGGTTTCGAGCATTGGGGCTATGTCATTCGACACCATCATCGAGTTTGATGCTCTCGTCCGCGCAGTCTTCATAACGACGGCACCACCCCTCCGGCAGCAATGAGATGACTCATGCAAGAATGAGGTTGATGATACTCGAAAGCAAACCTCCTTGTGATCGGTGGGCGTATTGTGGGAGGCGATAGCTGACCTGAGGAAACGCCTGCATCGAGGGCAAGATAAAGGAAGAAGCACGTTGAGCAACGGGATCGAGGAAGGGGAATGAAGAGAGTGGGGATGTAGATAGGCAAGCCAACTATCATCTTCAAACAAGCTGTCAGAAGTGCTCTGTTGCCAATAAATGCGTGCAAGACCTACCGTAACTACG
>JANHQD010001088.1:0-26429 GCA_024721195.1 Marasmius sp. AFHP31
GGGGGCCAATAGATAAAGAGATAACACATACATGTAATGATGTAGTCGTCCGCAGGCTCCACGTTGGGAACGGTCACCTCGACCCAGCCGGCGCGCAGATCGAAGTCTCGAACGAGGGTGCCCACTGCGTATGTCGTGGTGAGCGAATGAATGACAATGAAGGACAAGATTGTGCGTACCTATTGATGACGGGTTCGCCTTGTTAAGCTGGACCGAGGCCCCATTGCTGATCGAGGCAGGTGGATTGGAGTTGTCCCTGAGCGAATGTCAGACTTTTCGAGTCGATGCAGGAAGATATCGATGGACGCACCAAGTAACATTGACCACAGTACCGACGACCCACTCGGTGTAGGCGTCGGGGGAAATGATGGGGGGCACGTAAACGTCTCTCTGGCCTATTGGGGAGGCGTTGGAAAGAGAAGCCAATGTGGCGAGGGTAACAGCGAAGATGGTGAATTGCATAGTCGTAGAGGTCGTGAGGGTGGTCGTAGGAGAGGGGAGAAGGAGAAGGGAGGATGAGGGATGATATTTCGGGCAAAGCACTCAGCCTTTATATACCGGAAGGACGTAGGTGAATTGTCGCCGCGCGTGAGTAAAAGAAAACTTCATCCCATTGATGAATGACTGAATCATTCCTGTTCCGGTTCCATCTCTCGATCGGTAAATTTGGCATCGCCCCGAAACCGCAAAAATAAACTCTTCGTATCAGAGCGAGCTGAATAGATGCGGCCTCGTCCGACGTTCATACAGATGATATCTCACCTAGCAGCTGAGCATCTATTCGGGTACGCGTGAATAGCGAATTTGCATCACGAGTCCTACAGTAATAGCATTTCGGTCAGAGGTTTAAGCCTCAAGGAGAAGGAAATCACGCACTGCCGATAGCTCCTGGTCCATCCTCTCCATCTCGAAACATCGTGTTCGAGAATGTGGGACCACTATTTAGCCGCCACATTCCAGAACCTTCAAGACCTTGAGCAATGACGAAATATTGAGCTCCGAGCACTGCAAGAAACCCCCAGCACGTTCATTCACGCAGTCCAATTGCGGTGAGAGGGTCGTTACTCGCCTTATTAAAAACCGGGCCGCTCCAGAACATCCTATAGACCCACTGGAGATCGTATCCGACACGAAATAGGCCCCCTCAAAACACCTTCCGCTGCACAGCGTCGGCATAGTACCGCAAAGGTGCACTCGGGATGTTATACCCGTCTTCCTAAGGCTTCGTCACCCCATTTGCCTGGCCTCACCGCAGGCGCGTGCATGGATATTCATCACTGACATCGTAAGCGTCCCCATAAGTCTATGAGAGGATGAAGTGCTATCCCTGGAATCTTCTCGAAGCTTAATTAACGGCTGGGCTGAAGATTATTATAAGCTGACGCCCGGGAATGAGCGAAAAACGGAAGGGAACTGACCTCAAACGTCTTCATTGATTCATTATAGACCCTGAATACGAACGTGGACCACGGTCCTAAGTTTCGACTCGTTCATACTTCACTTGGTTGGGACACAGGAAAAGAAGAGTCGGGAAAACCATGTGCTCCCGAAAAGAGATCATGAATGGGACGAAGGTGATGAAAGAGCTTCAGGGGCCGGACTTTGACAGGATAATCTCTAAAATGGGTCTTGATTTCATGACAGAAAGTTCGACTTACCATATTTGTCATGGATTGATACCAATCGTACATAACGTAACCAAATCACCACAGAATCTGAACTCTAAGTCTTCAATCCCTTGAACTTGGTTTCTACTCCGGCTACCTCCCGTCTCCCATAATACTGAAGTGGCCCGACTGTCCGTACTAATTCATGTTGACCGTGGCTCATTTTATGCGTTATAACTCATGTAGCCCCTCTTCAGTACCAAAGTCCGATTTGCGCGACCACTCAAGCAGTACCAGTCAAGTTTCAAAATTCAAGCTCAATTTGAAAGCTCAACGTGCGATATCACTGTGATGATATTCAACTGGGGCAATCTCTATCTCTCAATAACAAGCCGTACGTGCCAAAGTCGTGAACTAGTCTGAACCTCATGGGCAACGGGTCGCACTCGAGATGAAGGGCCAGTCCGAGGCCTGCGGAGTTTGACTTTACGGTTGAGATTCGAGCGTTGCGCCACCCATCTCCTTGCCTTCAAACATGACCGCGACCCCCAAAAACTACCACTATCAAGTCAGAACCGTCAGAGTCTCGCTTAAAAGCGGGCATGGACTCCATCCTCTCGTTGTGGCCTCTGCCATCGTGTGCTCAGGCCAGTGAAGATTCGCTCAAAAAGGGGGCAGCAAAAGGGTGAGGTATGTCCGTAGTCAGTCCCGCTTCTGTATTGTGGCTAAATCCTTCGATAGATCTTTGCAGGCAGGAGAAGACCAAAATCAACCAGTATCACCTCGTCGACTGCATTGATGGAACCTATCGCGCTGCCCCGCGGATGGCAACCAGATGGGAAGCCATTCGAAGGTTCCCGATAGCCCAGCCTTGGGAGTAGACAAGAGTTGCACACAATTTCTACCCGAGTCATGACCCTCACCTGTGTCAGTAAAATTCAGGTCGTAAGTTGCCGAGATATGTGAAGGTCCTTGAATGCACTGCGGACGTCTTCCAACTGAACGAAGGACTCCACGTCTATCTTGCCAGACGGTTTTTACATCGTCTGGGGCCAGATGACGTTACGCACCGCGAAGATGCCCCCAGAATGACTGATTAAACCGCCAGAGGGAAGAGCCACATATCTCAGCAGATATCCCCGCGGAAATGTCAGATTCACCATCTTGTGGGGTTTCTTCGCAGGAAAAGCTGGTCAAGAACAATGGCTTCTCGACAATGTTCGAAATTCGACCTTCAGATTTCTCTTCGTATATAAGCGTACCAATGAAAGTCCTCGCTGTGGATCCTCCTTCCCAAAGAGGAAGCTGAGAAGGAAATTGCTGGAAATCCGTAGAACGCGTAAATAACATGTAAACAAACGCGGGGCTCTTTCACACCATTCACAATCTCTGAATCTCCCGTCAACCCTTTTGTTCTCCGTTTTCCTCGCGCTTTCTGGCACCAAGGCGTCTAGATACTTGAAAGAGATCCTTTTTTTCTCTGTTGGTCGTACGTACCCAAGTCAATGTCATTATTGACCGCTATCTCATTGCCCGCAGATACGAACGTTTGAAGGTCTCGAAAACACTGATCTGAAGAATGGCTCTCCCATCGTCAACAGCGAACTGGCATTGGAAGAACAAGAACGTCACGAAATGGGGAAAAGATTGGTTTGAGAAGGAATTGCTGGCTATCCGCGTCAAAGGAGAGAAGGAGGGCGAAGAGCTGTTCATTGCCGATGTAAGAGAGGTTGACGGCGATATTGAGCTTGGCCAGAGGAAGAGCAAGTGAGTATCATGCCTTGTATCCCAAATTGAGGGCTGCGTGCACCTGTCGTTCTGTCCACCACTTTTTTTGGGAAGATAGCTAACGGAGATTTGAAGGTTGATTACTATCTACGACTGCAAAGTTACCGTGGCCTTTGAGGGGACTGCTTCTGACGGAACTGTTGTGAAAGGTACTATCCATATACCCGAAGTCTCTCACGAAGTTACTGTCGACAAGACCTCGGACTATTCTGTGGGTGTTTTTGGGTGCTATTATTACGGGGTGTTGAGTTCACTGACATGATTCACAGTACTATTGGGCCCCTACTGTTCTCAGTCCTGCTGGCGACGAACTCATTGTACAGATGCGCAAGGTCGTTCCTCCCCTTCTTGAAGAAATCTTCGCCAGATTCCCGGCCGCCATGATTGACACTCACGGAAAAGATCTCACTGTCAGTGCCGACCCAAGTCGCGCCGGAACCCCCGCACCAGCGTCAGCCACACTCAACGCATCTGCAAACTCCAGCACTGGCGCAGCTGCAAGCTCGACTTCCGTCAAACCCGTGGCCAAAAAAGCGGAGAAGGTCAACACATCGACTATCGAAGTTGAGGCCAACTTGGCGGCTAGTGGAGACGACCTATTCGGGCTCTTGACTGACGAGAAGAGGATTCCGATGTGGACCAGAGCCCCAGCACAGGTACGCTGTCATCTTTATACCTCTCTGTTCTGTATCCGATGATTCCATTTCCAGTCCGCGGCTCAACCCGATACGGAGTACTCATTCTTCGGCGGCGGTGTCCGAGGAAAGTATGTATCGCTCACGCCATCGAAGGAAATTGTGCAGACTTGGTCTTTGAAGAGTCCTACCTGGCCTGAGGGTCAGTCATCTTCGTTTGATTTGGCTGATGTTTTCTGACCTGCTCTTCGTTTTGCATAGGTCACTTCGCCACGTTGACCACCACTTTGGATCAGTCCTCGGACTACACAAAGGTTACATGGCGTCTAGAAGGCATCCCCAAGGGTCAAGAAGACGAAATCAAGAGGAATCTGGAGGGTTACTAGTGCGTATTTTCAATCTATTCTGATCCTGTGCACAAGAATACTGACTTGACATCAATCAGTATCCATGGTTTGAAATCCATCGGGTACGTTCAGCTATTCCCGTCACCTCCGAGCACTGCTCGCTCTTCGCCAAAAAAGAGGGCTATTCGACCCAAATCGACCTCTGAGCCAACCTCGACGTCCACTTACTGTGCCGTCGGGGTGATCACTGTCTTGGTGGTCGTGGCTGCATTTTCCATACCGCTGTTTGGTAGCTCACCATCAAAGAGTTGAACATCTCTCCTTTTACCGTTACCAGTCCTCTTTATTCTTTCTTTTTATTGTGGATATTCTGGACATTTCACTGACCATAGATCTCTCTCTCTCCCTCCCTCTTTCTTGCACCACTCCCCGCTCACTCAAAACTCGATTGATACGATACACTATTGGACCTTCCGCGTTTCCGTTCGCCTACCCACAGCCTAGGAACCGAGCTTTGATCATAGAGAAGATAAATCGTGGTGTAGTATGTAGGCTACGGTGTAGAAGACCAATAACATTGCTGTATCTTATCTAATCTGATTTACTGCTTTGAGCAAGAGATTAACCAAAAGAGGCAACCTGGCAGCAACAGGCACATGGCACCGCCCGTTGACGGTTGCTGAGAGCACTGTCATTGTTGCCAACGACGACGACAACGAGAGGGTCTGGTCCGACTCCGCCTCGCCGTCAAGATCAACGTTTAGCGAGCCAATCATTTTCACTGCCTCAATAATCTTACACTCTTACCACCACCATCGCGATGAGCTTTGACGAAGGATACACCGACGATTCTGAATTCGACCATGCTACAATAGTGGCATCGACCTCGAGAGCAACGGAAATTGGAGAAGGCGAGGAGCCAGAGAATTTGCTTGCAGGATTAGTGTCACCTCAGGATCGTGAAGGTGCGAAAAGAAATGATTCCTTCCCAGTGAGGATGTTTAGTTCACCTAACTCCTCGTTCGGTACAGAACTTGCATACAAACTCCTTGCGTCCCTGCCTCGCTCTCGCCTTGCAACAATACAACGGAAACTAGCACCTTTATTGCAGTTTGACATCGTAGGGGTAAGTCCGAGAATATGTTCTCGTTATGATTATTAAGAGGGTTAATTTGTGTTACTATGATAGGCTCTACCCGCAGAAATCTCGTTACAGATCTTCACATATCTCCCATGCCCAACGCTTCTTGCATGTGGGCTTGTCAGTCATCGGTGGCATTCTCTGGCGAATGATCAGACTTTGTGGAAGCAGCTGTGTCGCTCTCGTGGCTGGTCCTGGCGTCAACAACAACACATGTTACCAATACCACCGCAGCCCCGCGCACACGAGGTATACCAGGATTCAGATGATGAAGGAATGGGGGACTCTGATGAAGAAGCAGATGAGGAGGAGGTTGCAGACACTTTGATCTTGTCTGGTATCGAGGCAGCCAAGGCAGAGCTGACGCAAATGCACGCTGAGCTGGACTCGGGGTTTGCGTCCATGTCGTTCGAGAAGGCGCCGTTATTCAATGCGTTCTTGAGGAGTCGCTCTACCTCATCAGCTCCGACGGCCTTCGAGTTCTCCAATACCAGCAAAACGATTCGCTCATCGACCATGAATCACACGATATTCAAAGGAAAGGCTCCGGTATATTACCACCGAACTACCTCGCAACGAAACTCTGCCCCTTCTACACTGCAATCCCTGACTTCCAGCGCATCTCACAAGCCCAATTACAAACTGCTATACCTCACGCATCTCAGGATACAACGCCGAATATTCACTTCTACTTACCGGCTTTCGACGTTACAAACACGAGACGGGAATACAGCTCAAGCCCATCCTCACAATTCACACACCAACACTATATACTGTCTCCAGCTCTACACCTACGCTTCCACGGGGAAACAAGTCCTCTTCACGGGCTCTCGCGACAAAACGATCCGGCAGTGGAATATCGCTGCAGGCTGTGTCGAACGTGTCTTTGCTGGAGTTCACACGAGCAGCGTATTGAGCGTCTGTGCTGCTAATAGCATGCTAGCAAGTGCCGGCAGCGATCGGAGGGTGATTGTGTGGGACTTGGGCGATAGGGAGGACGGACAGAGTGCGCCGAAAGTCATGAAGATCATCGAGGATCACGAAGATAGCGTACTCTGTGTGAGGTTCGACAAGGACAGATTGGTCTCTTGTTCAAAAGGCGCGACATTCTTGTTCCTCAGTCTTCCGAGGATTGACCGTTTTGTCTTGTAGATCGCACAGTGCGAACGTACACGTTCCCTTCGTTGGAGCCACAATTTGTGTTGAGGTCCCACAGGGCTGCGGTCAATGCGGTCTCTATCTCGTCGACATTGATCGTCTCAGGGTCCGGGGATCGGAGTGTTAGGTTGTGGGATGCAAAGACAGGCACTCTTCTGAGAACTTTCGAGAATCACCACAGCAGAGGGTACGTCTCAACCAGTAAAGTTTGTTGTCATACTTACCCTATTTCTTACAGAATCGCTTCCATCGACTTCACACCACCGTATGTACTATCCGGCTCGTCGGATAAACATCTGAGATTATTCGACGCTACGACCTTGCAAGGGTGGTGTACGTCCCCGGAGATTGGGTTCCATCATCAACCTGTCCATGCCAATAACGTTGCGAGCGTGACCGTAACCAATGGGAATACCACGAGCCTCAACCACGGCGACGTTCTTCCCCTTCCGTTCTCAGCTTTCGACTCGTCCTCGCAGTCGCAGCTCGACGACGAGGACGACTTGTTGTCGTTCACATTCCCTTACTCTTCCTCGCGACCTCATACCTTCGCCGCATGTCAGGTTTGCGGAAGTACGAGTACCGTCCCTGTCTACGGTGGTACAGTGTACGCTCCCGACGATCACTGCCATCACGGTCAGGGCTTTAATGACCTCTCACCCTTCAACGTATACGGCGGGGGGCGTGGCCCCTCTGGGTCCAACTTTTCGTCAAATGCCGCCAGTAGACCGGTGATGATGGTCGGTCCCGGTGGAAGACGATTCGTGCCCGGATTCAGCGGAATGGGCAGTGGGGGAGGAGGAGGTTGCACGATGCACGCGGACCTAGTAAGGAGTGTGGCGTTCGGAGGTGATTTCGTCTTGAGTGGGAGCTACGATTTGAGTATCAAAGTCTGGGACCGCAAAACGGGGGCGCTTGTGGCAGACCTGACAGGGGGCCATACCGGGAGGATCTTCTCGATTGGGTTTGATGGTACTAAGGTGAGTTGGACCTCCGTCATATCTGTTTAAGCGTCACTAATCTTTATCCAGATTGTTTCGTGTGGAGAAGACCAAGTAAGCCCTTCTACCCACTTTTCATGAGCTCATAGGTGGTGGCTGACCGATGCTCTTTGTAGAAAATATGCATATGGGATTTCTCTCATGGGATCGATACAAGTTTCATCCAGTTATGAAGCTTGGAGCAGTCGTCATCTTTATCGATGTAATTAAGTTAAGCACAAGCGAGACAGTACACCATAATTATCTAGTCTGTAGCGTAATGAGGAATTCGAATACAGGATGTCCAAATCATCGAGAGTAGGGATGGTATCCGTGCTGTCCGCGTCCAGGTCGCTGAGGGCCTCCACCGCTTGGCGCGCCTCCTCTGGGACCCTTTGGAATGGGTCCGCTGTTCTGGCCTGGCACTCCACCTCGGCCCATATTGCCCATGGCGCCCATACCATTCCCGCCGCCGTTCATACCCATATTGCCCATCATACCTCCCCTCATCCCACCTCCCATCATCCCCATGTTCCCCATTCCTCCTCCTCCCATCATCCCCATACTCTGACCACTAGCCATCTGGAACATCCTTGTGTATAGATTCGCCAGCGCTTGTGGATCAAAGGAGGGATTTCCCTGCCCTCCTGCCGCCCCTCCGAAATTAGCGCCACCGCCTGGCCCTGCATTGAATCCACCAGCATTCACGCCACGATTGGCGCCGTTGTTGTTGTAGTTGGAGGCGCCGCCTGCTGCAGCTGCTTGCTCGTTGGCTTCTCGCTGGTAGCGCGGTTGAGCTAGCTTGACGTCGATCTAATGAGAATGGGGTCAGTGAAACGCGATCCTGATCCCCCAGGTGCTGCCAATCGACTTACAAGTTTACCGTCAATCTCCAAGTTCCCAAAACCTAAGAATGGAGTGACATCGGTGTCTTCAAAGGATATGAATCCAAAGCCCTTGCTTCTGCCAGTGTTTTGGTCCAACATGACCGTCGATTCGACAACTCGACCGAATTGGGAGAAGAATTCACGCATTGACTCGGAAGTTACAGTGCCCGGAAGTCCGCCGATGAACAGCTTTGTTGCACGTTGGTGCTCCTGACGGGGAATAGCTCTCTTTGGGTCAATCTAAGGAGGTGGTTAGTTCAGTGCTTCTGACAGAATTGTGGATATACGCACAATCTTCCCATCCAGAATGTGTTCTTTAGTTGCAACGACCTTGTTGACACTTTCCGCTTCTCGAAATGTCAAGAAGGCAAAGCATCGTGACCTTCCAGCTGGATCTCGCATAATGTTGCATGCATCGACGTGCCCAAACTGAGAAAAATATTCGCGGAGACCCTCTAGATAGCTCATTAGTACCAAAAAATCAGTCAGGAAAGCAGACAGATACCATCTGTTGTATCCCAATGGAGTCCTCCGATAAACATTTTTCTAAAATGTGATTGGAAAAACAGGAAGGTGATAGAGATTCAAGTCGGTCGGGTTGCGAAGGGAAGGTAGTAAAAAAAGAATCTGTTATTAGTACGGTTGTGCTAGGACAGAGAGAATACGACAAGGAAATAATAGAGGACTCTACTGGGTTCGACTTTAGCCTAGCCTAGCCTAGTCTACTGTCGTAGACGACGTGAGAGTACGATGAAGACAGACTGATATACGGCTACCCAAGTAAGAATCCATATGCCCGGATTCGGCGAACATCCGATAACATGGCTGGAGGAATGGAAAATTCAGTTCGCAAAAGAAACTAAATCTCACCCGTCATCTGTAGTTTCGAAAGAATGAATGTTGTTGCTCTGGAAGGAACCTGTTGGTTGCTGTTGTCGGTAGTCCGATGTTTCCTCTTCATACGTGGGTATTTGCTGAGTCGTCGAGGTTGCTGCAGGCATACTGATTGCAGGCTTGCTGGCCTCTGTCGAGCTAGTTTTCAATGAACTTGGAGCTCCTTTCGTGGATTGTTCAGTCTCGCCACCGGCCGTTGCTGGCGGAGCCTCATCTTGTTCCTCTTCAGGGACCTCCGCACTCTGATAGAGGTCTATGCAGGTGGGAGTTAGGTCTTTTCGAAGAAAGATACTTATTCCAGACGTACCACCGTAGATGTCAGCATCCAATTCCGACATTTATCCTTTGATCTGGTTGTAGATTGTGGACGTAGGGGACGAGGTGAGGGTTAGAGTCAGAGGAAGGCCAAGTCCACGCATCACAGCCTTACGCATGTGTCACGTTCCTCGTTCCTTTCTTCCCACAGTGTGGCTACGCGCTTGACAATGACGAGCGCCTGGTCGCCTGGTCACCTCTCAGATGTCAACTCCCACCATTCTTTTTCTGGACCTGGCCCAGCTGCGATTCGTATGCTCCTGGAGCATTTTGATCCGCTAAATTAAGATCTACACAGAGGTATCTTACATATCCATCGTCAGATTTCGCTCGCAAAATACCTCAAGGGTCATGAAATGGCCATCTCCTCAGGTTCACTTCGTGTCGACAAGTATGTAGTTGCACCCGGGATTTTGGCGTACGTTATTACTTACGACCTTTTCGAACTCATAGCAGCATCTGGGCGGCCAACTTTAAGATCTGCGACGGAATCTCTTCAGATCTCAACGCCGTCTCACCAGGATCTCGTCTAGTATTCCATACATCCGGATATTTTATCGAGTCAGCCCTCGCGAACCTTGACATTTTATACGATTCCCCGACGTCTAACCGACCTCGTTATACTCTCAACTTATCGGGTCCGACTTTGAAGGGTGAACACCCTCGCCCTCAGACCTGACCTGAGCATGTTGCTTGAATTATCCTATGACATCGGCCAACAATTGCTTGGTCCATGCGGACCGTTGCTATTATGCCTCTGTAGAGATTTGGAGGTGGAAATTCAAACGAATTACTCATTACGTCTTGAAAGACAGTTCAAGATGGAAGGTACGCCCATATCTCAATCAGCTGCGCATGCACATGGTGAGCTTACTGGCCATCCAACACGTTGCAGTTCTGAATGTCTGCTTTTCTTTCTTGGTTAGACCTGGGGGGTACCTCCACTCCACTCTCAAAGTGCGACTCTCTACGCGCGACCCAAGCCTGACGTCGTGGCTAATTTCCGGAGTTTTAGCACTCCGCCGAGCTCGTACCGTCACTATGTGCTATGCTCGTTTGGATCTCGCGTCTCTGAAAACCGTCGGGTATGCTCCTGACTCTCGTCTGCCTCCCTCTGGCAGATTCAGGCTCGAATCAGGCCTATTGTTTTCCCCGAAGGCGGTCGGAAGTTCAGATTCTCCAGTGACATAACGGTGCCCGGGAACCCCACTCAAAGGATCCCCATCTCCTTCCTGGTTCTGGCGAGCGATTTTAAAACACTCGCGTTTTCCAAGGTGGTACGTCAAGCTGGTATGCGTCTGCCATTCCTGACCGTCTTACCCACTTTCTTGTACCGCTTTTACCTAGAGGTTAAAGCGTGCACTGTGGAGGGGCCATACATAGCCTAGGGTCGAAGGCCACTTGGCAACTTTGCCGTTTGTTCCTCCAATAACCGGTTCGGGTTCGCACGAGGTCCACTTGCGCTCAGGTTGAGCCTAGGTCAGGCTGAGGCGTACAGTAGGTTATGCGAATTGATGCGCCTATCAATAGCATAAAATCATGTGTAAATCCTTGTGACGGAAAATGAAGGTACGGAGCTGAAATTTCCTTTCTTTTTGTTCTTAATTCCCTGTCAGCCTTACATCCAGTCCTCTGTCTCTCATATGGCCCACACCCGAGTGGAGAAATGAAAGACAAAAGCAACTGATGTGTATCTCGGGAGCTGACTATGGAAAAAAAAGGCGTTTGCCGAAATCGAAGATAGTGTACCAACTTGACGCCATCCCAAGCAATCCTAGTTCCTCACTTGCAAGTGAGCATTGGCGCCGAACGGGAATGTACCGGACAATTATGAAACGCCGCGAGGTCTGAGAGTCAGACTTCCCGTGTTCACCGATTCTCGCGGTCTGGTGGTATTTTGGCTTATTCGTGGGGCGTGACGAAACTTCATTCCCAACCCCAATGCGGTGTATCCCATAACCAAAATTCCCGTCGGATTTTGTCGTGATGCCACTAGATGCCATGCTTGGTGAGTAACCGGCACGGGCTGACAATTCACTTCTCTAATTGTTTCATACATAGTGGACTGGAATACGACCCCCCAGGGAGGCCAAAATGCCGGCGCTCTTTCGGTGGAATGCCCAAAAGTGGATCATGTCCAATAAACACGGGCGCCGGGACACGCGTTGTCGGGCACGCGTTGTTGCACTTTGACTGCCCTGCCGCAAAGTCTTTTTGTTCTTTTCTCAGCAGCAGCGTCGGGGCCTTTCAGGCTAATGTCTGATATGCCACCATCGGGGATCCCGCAATCTCATCTGATACCAGCGCCTTTGTCTCTTGCCACCGTACACCAGTGAAGAAGGAGAACAACCCTATCCCACTCTAGCCACCGTGCACCCTGTCTAAGGTTCATTATTGAGACCTCTTGTTCCGTTCGTTTTTCAGCGACCCTGACGCAGTCACGATAACGGAGGTTTGTTTCATATTGCTTTTTTTTGTGCCCAAGGAGAAGGGAGCTCATCTAGCCGATCTTTTATTGTATACAGGCCCAGTGTTTTGCCACGCCGCGATCGAGGGAGGAATGATATATATGTCGGTCGTCAAGTGTAAAAGTTTATCAGGTTGTCCTTCCCAACGCTCTTCTCCCTTTTTGTTCTTCGTGAACGTCTGCACGCCTCCTCTTCCCACTCTACGAACGATCTTGTACCTGATTCCAATGGCTGTCGACTTCGGTTCACCTGCTCCTACCGCAGAAAGCTCTGCCACCGTCAAGAAGGCTGACGCAGCATCACCGGCCGTGGTGGACTCGTTCATGCTTCCCGACCTCGTCTCTCATTGTACATTCCCGCTCGCGTATCACGAGAACGGGGACGCGGTTGCTTCTCAATCTGTTCGGTGGCTGGACCAGAGCTGTCCGATGCTGAACGAGAAGAGACGGAAAGCCCTCTATGGGCTCCAAGCAGGCGAATTGACCGCCTTTTGCTACAACACCACCACGGATGAGAGGCTTCGCGTTGTTTCTGATTTCATGAACTACTTGTTCCATCTGTGAGTTATCTCTCTTTCGTCCCTCTCCTATCACGTTCCCGCTTTCGTGTCCATCCTGGCACACGCCCTCTCCACGTTCATGAACCCTGAGACTGACATGTATCTTTGTGCACAGGGATAATATCAGTGATGGGATGATGACGAGTGACACGGACGTCCTAGCAGACTCTGTCATGAACGCTCTTTGGTTCCCCGAGTCCTACAAGGCTACTCAGGCTCCCGGCAAGGAGCAACCTGAAGAAGAGATTAATGCCGGAAAGCTTGCCAGAGAGTGCGTACACATATCTCTCCATTCTTGACGCGGCGTTCCCGTCCTGACCGACATGCATTTATTTACCTTTCTCCGCTGAATTAGTTTCTGGAGTCGTTGCATCCGCGATGCAAAGCCTGGCTGTCAAAGCCGCTTCAAGGAAACATTGGAACTGTTCTTCGAGGCTGTTAACATTCAAACCATCGCGCGTGATTCGGATGTTATTCCAGACCTTGAGACGTACATTGACGTCCGAAGGGATACTTCCGGTGAGTTCTGTTCCTTCAACTCCTCCCCCCTGTCGATATGCTTGGCCCTGATGCATTATGTCTTCCCCCTGCCATTGATTTAGGTTGCAAACCGTGTTGGGCACTGATCGAGTTAGTCCGAGTCGGCACGCTGTTTTTTGATTTTGTTCTGACCGTGGTGGCCCTTCCCGTTCAACAGATACGCCCTTGACATTGATCTACCCGAGGAGGTTGCGTCGAGTCCTGCCATAAAAGCTCTCAACGAGTATACTAACGACCTCGTTACCTGGTCTAACGTGAGTTCCGGTTTCGCTACTCGCTTCACGGTCGCGATAGCACCCGTACTGATCCCGAACGTTTATCCAGGATATTTTCTCGTACAATGTTGAGCAAGCACGAGGCGACACGCACAACATGATCGTTATCCTCATGGTGCACTATGGGCATACTCTGCAGAGTGCCATGGACTTCGTCGGTGAAAAGTGCAGAAATTGCATCGACAACTTCAAGGCGACGAGGGAGAACCTGCCGTCATGGGGACCTGAAGTTGATGATGTAGTCCAACGTTACGTCAAGGGACTGCAGGATTGGATTGTTGGGTGAGTTTCTCGTCCCGTTTACCCCTTTTCATTCTGTGGCGCTGTTTCCATGTTTCTGATCATCTTATCCAGATCGTTGCACTGGAGCTTCCAAACAACTCGTTACTTTGGCTCGGAAGGCCAGGCTGTGAAGAACACGAGATATGTTAAGCTTCTTCCCGTCAGGGAGGATGCTAAGTGGTAAACCACATCCGCTCGCATCGACTTGACGACCTTTAATCACGATTGCTTCCCCTGTCACCCTCCATCATCAACTTTGCTCATACTGTATCCATATATTCCATCTCTCTCACCTTCGGTTTCCTTCTCTCTGGTCTGCTCATAATTTTCACAATATACTCGCCCGTATATATAAATACATACTTTCGATCTTCTATCTAGTGCTGTATTTCTTTTGTTTATCAGATGTTTCGACTGTCTACCTAATGGCTATCGCACTCTGTATCAGTTATTCGTCTTCCTTACTCCTCACTTATGGCTTCACGTATTATGCCTTGACTAGTTAGAGTAGACTCGATATGATTTATGATTTAGCTATTAGGATCTCAAATATGCCCCTCTTCGGAGTTTTCAATCATGACCCATGCCCCATGTCACGCCTTGCACCTCCCGAGTCCCCAGTGCGTCCTCTCCGCAAATTAAAGCAAGGCTCCTGAGTAATTCCAGTTCTGACAGGTTCTGAGCAGCACCTATCCTCTTCCAAGCATGACGCAGAGGGGTCTGTCCACGGCAAATGATGCACAAAATAAAAACGCAAGAAAATACAATCTGGTAAGACAGAGATTTGAACTCTGGCGGGGTTTCCCCCATGAGAAGAGAAGCCTCGTGTTTCGGAAGCTTGAGTCACACGCCTTAACCGCTCGGCCATCTTACCATTGGAAGTGCGGAGTAGGTCTCCCGCGTCGTCACGGAGGTATGTATTTGGGGACTCGGAGTCGATCACCCCCAAGACTTGAACAGCAATTTTCGTCCATTCGAGAAATAGCGGCGAGTACGTACAGGTTCAGTACATTACCGGCGCGGAGCGCTGCCATCGGCCTGGAAACGACCTTGACCCAACTACAATCCGTCATTCAACTCCGCGACGGAGGACTTTATCGGTACTTTATGGCCGCTGGTTCGCACTTGGACTTTGCAAGAATATGGCGCAGGTCGACTATAAAAGCGAATCAGTCATAACTCGAAGTGAACGGAGAAGCACCATCACATACTTCTGGAGCGTAGAGAGAAACTCTCCGGTAGGCACGATCTCATTCCCGTCCTCATCCAATGCCTTCGAAATCCGAAAACACTGAAGTACGGAAGCGATTATCGCGAACGTGGAGGATATCGCAAAGTGGCGGCCTGGGCAGATCCTAGGATTGGGGCAAGAACGATCCCGTCGGTTGCTTGGATTGACTGCGGAATGAACCACGCCTACTCACCGCCTGCCAAAGCCGAATCCTGCGAGAGGTTCTGGAACTCGGGTGTTGATCAAGCCTTCTTCTGTCAGAAAACGTTCGGGAATAAACTCGTAGGTGTCAGGCCCATAGGTCGACTCGTCATGTAACAATGCCCTTGAAGCCGCGTCAAGGCTCTTGATGACACAGGAGGGGGAGACTGACACTATGCATCATGGGTTGAACTTACCAAGCGTTACCGAATATCACAGACTTCTTCGGGATGCGATAACCTTTGTACTCGTCGTCTTCAGTGACGAGATGAGCTAAGCCTGAAACGCAGGTCTGTCATTGGCACTCCCGGCACCGAGCAAACTGCATCGCTGGTCTCAATGCTACGCACAAAGAGGGTTCACAGGCTGCCATCTGCGACGGTAACCATCAACTGAGAGACAAGAAATTAATATAAGAAGAGGAGAAACCTTAGAAGCTCATACACAACGGCCATAATGTATGGTAGGTGATCCCCGTCTTTGAATTTGGGGAGCCTTGACGTCCCGATGACTCGATCGATTTCCTCTTGTGCCTTATTCTGGATATCCGGGTTGCACAATATTGCTAGGAAAAAGGTCTCCCACAAGCATAATGTGGTATCGGTTCCAGCTTGGAAAGGGAAAGGTTCATCTTTGCTACTGCCTTCGGGAGGGTAATTGCTTACCCGCGTACACCGCCCCAGCGGATTCTCGTATCAGCTGCTCATCGTAGCCACTACCAGAATCGTTATTCTGATTCAAGCAGTGGGTTACAAAGCACGCAGGCACGTAGTCCTCGCCTGTCTGTGAGTCATGGAGAGGGGGGGAATAAGTATTCGCTCAACGATAAAGGTGTTTTCGATGGCAGGAAGTCTCACCATCCTCGTTTTCAAAAGATCGTACCGCTCGTTCAACACCTCCAGCACGTCCTCCCGCCATTCTCTAGCCTTTCGTTGGAAACCGGCACCGGGAACCCAGGGTGGGATGTATTTGAGCAAAGGCACGTAGTCCTATTTGGTATTGTGAGCACCGAAGATTCGTCTGAGCTCGGAAGCGAAAGACTCATATACTCACAACCCAAAATGTCCCTGGTATGGTGCTCAAGACGAAGGACGAAAGGGCCTTCTCAGCTTTGGCTATGACAGGGTCGATTGCCGCGCTTGCTAGGCTCGGTGCGATCCCGTATGTTATATCCTGGATGGACGAGGACGCCATGCTACGAAGGTCAGAGGTTCGTCACAAAACTCTTTAGTCACCGGATAGGGGGAAACTTCACGACTAACTGTCGGAGCAAGTGATAAGAATCCTCCGGGTCGTGCAGCAGGGAGTTCAGAGAGAACCGAAGGGAGGCTGCGTGTTGAGGTTCGTATTTATCGCTTTGCTTCAGATTGAATTCTACAGTCAAGAGGTGAGGGTAACAAGTTGAAAGTCATAATGTCAGGAGTATGGTCACTGAGGCACCTTGTGCAACGGGTTTTCGAAGCTCCTTCCACCGCTTACCATAGGGCATCAATGTGAAGCTCCAATCCCATCTCGAGGAGAATGTAAGGAAAATTATCGCGCATCACAAAAGTGAGAAAAACTACCAACCCGATCCTAGGAGCCATCGGCGATGGTGATGATCGTCAGAACCAGCGATAGGGATCAACTGAAGCATAGGGTACTCACAGTTCGTTCGTCATGATCATCCTCGGTCTGGGAAAGGTGAATTAGAAACCTGAAGTATACCGAGCAAAGTGCGAAGGGACAGCACCTGCTTGAGTAGATACCAGACTTTCTCTCGAGCAAGTCGTTCACTGCCTGTTAAGAATTGAGGATGATGGTCGAAGTCCCGGCAAATTCGTGATACAAAATATCAGAATCTAAGGATTAGTGATGGTCAGCAGTCGGAATCATAGGAAAATCATAGTACAGCAAGAATGGCGGCGTACTGTATTTTCTACCCCATTTCACATACTCTTCCCATTCATGTCGTACAGGGATATCAAAAAAATTGCCTTTAAATAGATCAGAATCGTGAGACCTCCCATTTCAACTCAAATGAATACGAACCTAGCAATGGAAGTCGTAGAGGGCCTGGTGGAAGGGGCGGTTGTCGTTTTCGTCAAATGATCACGAAGAAAGATAAGACTATGAAGTTCTTCATTACGCTGTAGGAGAATGGATGAGCTGGAACTGGAGCTGAAGACTTAAATACAGAAGCCCCCCGTTCTAAAACCACGAATGACCACATATGCCATGGTAAAGGTCTCGTGGCCCGTACAAGTACGCAAAGGACTTCTCGACTTCTGAGTTTTTGTCTTTCCAACATTAGATCAGCTGAGGTAGGAAGGCTGCCTGGCTATAGGAGAGACAGGCTATTGTATAGCATATACTTGTCGTTTGGTGCCTTTTGAAGACCATTCTAGTTGAAAGGACGCGATAAGAAAGTTGTGGCTGTGGTGAAAGAACTAACTGCATTTGATTCCCACGATCGGCTGCCTTCAAGTTCGAACCGGCACGATCCATTCACTTCTGTTTCTCGTTATTTTTACGATCTCACTGCAGTCTACGAGCACGGAATAAAAAGAACATTCTGGTAAGACAGAGATCTGAACTCTGGCGGGGTTTCCCCCATGAGAAGAGGAAGCTTCGTGTTTCGGAAGCTTGAGTCACACGCCTTAACCGCTCGTCCATCTTACCATTGGATCTTTTGGGAGTGAAGATAGCCTCTCCTGCGTCATCAAGGAGGCAACGATCGTCCCCCAAGGCAGTAATTCTCTTATACCCGAGAGATTAACGACGCCGAGCATGTACGAGCTAGTACTAACCATACTGGGGTAGTAAAACGCCACTGGGTATCGGCCTAAAAACCACCTTGACCCAACTCGGCGTCTAAACCCACGACCGAGGACTCTATCAGTAATCATGTTCGGGAGACCGTGCTTCAATCCTGCAAGAATATGGCGCAGGTCGACTAACAGTAGTACAGGAGATCAGTTGCACCCTGAGGTGAAGAGAGAACCAAACACATACTTCTGAAGGGTAGAAACAAATTCCCCAGTAGGCCCAATCTCGTTCCCATCCTCATCCAACACCTTCGAGATCCGGAAACACTGAAGCACAGAAACGATCACCGCGAACATGGATGATATCGCAAAGTGGCGGCCTGGGCAAACCCTAAGTACGATAGTACGGGGGGAGGGGGGGGTGGTTCAATCTGTACTACAAGTGAATAGAATGTTCCAAGGCTCACCGCCTGCCAAACCCAAACCCTGCGAGAGGCTCTGGGACATGGGCATTAATCAAGCCATCTTCCGTCAGAAAACGCTCAGGGATGAACGCGTAGGTATTAGGCCCATAAGTCGACTCGTCATGTAACAGTGCCCTTGAAACCGCGTCACTCTTGGCGATGCAATGCAAGAAAAGGCCATGGCTCGGACTCACCAAGCGTTACCAAAGACGACCGAATCCTTCGGAATTCGATAACCCTTGTATTCATTTTCCTCCGTAACCAGATGAGGTAGGCCTAAAAGTTAAAACGCAGTCGGATCTGTCGTTAGGACTCCCGGGCCCGCGGAAGTCGCACTACGCACAGAGAGGGTTCACAGGCTGCCATCTACAACGGTTACCATGATCAACGGGGTGATAGGATATTAGAATAACAAGAGGACTAACCTTAGAACTTCGTATACAATCGCCATAACGTATGGTAGGTGATCCCGATCATTGAACTCGGGGAGCCTTGACGCTCCGATGACCCGATCAATTTCTTCTTGTGCTTTGGTCTGGACATCCGGGTTGCACAACATTGCTAAGAAGAAAGTCTCCCACGCGCATAACGTCGTATCGGTTCCAGCTAAGGGAGAAGGTTCAGCTTGCTTGTGTCTGAGGAGGTTAATTCCTTACCCATGTACACCGCCCCAGCTGATTCCCGTATGAGCTGCTCGTCGTAACCAGAATCATCATTCGAACAGTGGGTCACAAAACACGCGGGCACATAGTCCTCGTCTGCCTGTAGCCAGAATCAAGGGATCCGCTCGATAATCGGTCCTTGAAGACCTTACAATTCACTCACCATCTTCCTTTTCAAAAGATCGTACCGCTCATTTAACATGTCCGTCACGTCCTTCCGCCATTCTTTAGCTTTGCGTCGGAAACCGGCGCAAGGAAACCAAGGAGGGATGAATTTGAGCAAGGGCATGTAATCCTGTTGGATGTCCCTTGGTTGAACGCAGAGTCCTCGAACCAACGTCACGGTTCAACTCACAACCCAAAACGATCCTGGTATCCCACTCAGAATCAAGGACCAAAGGGCCCTCTCGGCTGTAGCTACGACGGGATCGATCGTCGCGGTTGCTGGTTTCGGGGAGATTCCGTATGCGATAGATTGGATGGTCGAGGACGCCATACTTATTTCGTGCGGAGAAGAGACTCATCAGCCAGAGAATATTTCGCAGCCACCTGGCGGTCGAGAATGAAGTATGTACTGACTGTCGGAGTAGATGGTAAAATCGTCCGGATCGTGCAACAAAGAGTTGAGGAACAACCGTAGGGAGGCCGCATGTTGGGGTTCGTATCTTTCGTATTGTTTAGCATTGAATTCTAGAGAGTTGATGGAAGTGAGTGAGGGATGTTGGGAGTACGACTGAAGTACTACTACCTTGTGCGACGGGTTTCCTGAGGTCCTTCCATCGCTTACCGTACGGCATTGTTACGAGGTTCCAGTCCCATCTTAAGGAGGAGCCACTAGATAAGTACACTGTATCCCGACGAGTTGGAGAACAGGGAAGCGACCAACCCGACCCTATAGACCATACCGTCAGAATTGGCAAAGATTGTTACCTTGAATACTTACAGCTCATTCGCCATGACCATCCTCGGTCTGGAAAAACTCAATCGAAAGCCTTCGGGGATACCAAAGCAGTGATTCCTACCTGCTCGAGTAAATGGTAGACCTCTTCTCAAGCAGATCATTCACAGCCTCTTGAGAATTAAGAATGACAGTCGAGGCACCAGCAAATTCGTGGTACAAGATATCAGAATCTATGCAGCAAGCAGTAATCAGGGGCCAGAGGAAATCTCGGGTCTGAACACAAGAGCTCGTACCGTATTTTCTACCCCACTTCATATACTCTTCCCATTCTTTTTGTACGGGGATGTCGAAAAAGTTGCCTTTAATCAAGTTCAAGTGGGGTGAGCACTAAGATTGGCCTCACTGGCACAACGAAAAAAGTTACAAACCTAGGACTGGAAGTGGTCGAGGTCCTGGAGGAAGCGGCGTTTTGCGTTTCCGGTGAACGACGACGACGAAAGATAAGGCTATGCTGAGGCCCAGAACACACGCAACTTCGTTCCTCATATCTGAGAGGAATCAGTAGTAGCTTGACCTTGAACCGAAGAGTTCTGTCCATCTTATATAGCTCTGAGCCTGGCCACCTTTGCCCCGAATAATCAAACATGGTAGACGCCAGTACCGTACTAAATGAACGATAGGAGCCGATGCGCGCGACCAAGTTGGCGTTCCATGATGCAGCTGTGTTTCTCTAGCTCTGCCAGTGCGTGATGAACCGGATAGGTCGTAATCGACGATAAACAGACCCGATATAAGATCGATGACGAAGAGGAGGAAGGGAGGTCGTGAAGCTCTGACTGCACAGACGCGATAAGACCACCATGGAGGTCGCGGTGAAAGAACCGCCTGCACACGGTTCCCACGTTCAACTTCCTTGTTCGAACATTCGTCCACTTCCGTTTTGCGATTCTACTGTATGTAAGTGTTGCACGAAAATACAGAACGAAAAAAAGAACAGTTCCTGGTAAGACAGAGATTTGAACTCTGGCGGGGTTTCCCCCATGAGAAGAGAAAGTTTCGTGTTTCAGAAACTTGAGTCACACGGCTTAACCGCTCGGCCATCTTACCATCGAAAAAGGGCGGGGAGCTAGTCGGGGTGAGCCAACTTCCGTCGTACACAGACGTAACAAAACAGCGCATTGAGATTGCAAATAATGATTAGAAACTACAAATACAATACTGATATCATGGTGCTAGAAACTCAACTTTTAATTACACACATACATAATTTGTTTCGAGGTCCGTTTTCCTCGCTTTCTTTGCTCGACGAGGTATCATGGTTCACTGCTGGAACCATCAACTTAGTCTTTCTTTTCTTCCTTCTCTTCCTTCTCCACCTTCTTCTTCAGCATAACGAAAGCGTCCCCGGCATCATCCAACACAGATCCAACGGGTCCCTTGACGGTGCCCTCATTTTCTTTCAGCAGCTCCCTCCTCTGCTCTCGAATCAACTCCAAATCGTGCGAGATGAAGCCATGGCCGGCGACTGGTCCGTAGTAGGAGGTTCCGGCTAGTGAGCCGATGATGCTATTGACGCAATATTCAGCACAGGCTATGATGACAGACATCCAGTCACCACTCACCAAGTTCCAACGAGGATGGAAAGATAGAAACGGTATTGGGAGTACCATTTCGGAGCTGCGTGGCGGATACATCAAACGATTAGCTAACGTGTCCAATTGTGAAATGCTGCAAAACAACTCACTCCAACCCAAGTTGGTAGCCCTCGAGTCAGCCCACCAAATGCTCGTAAACCCTACCCACTGCATCAACAACGCCGTCATCGGCTGGAAGGCCAACGTAGGCCACGCGAAGATAACGGGCGCAGCACCCAACGCAAGCCGCTTATAACCCTGGTGCCCACCGAGCCCGGCGAATTCCATTCCCCAGTGCATTGCGCCTAGGAAGGAAAGCATGACCGCACCGTAAGTGACCTGCACGTTCAGCGCTTGGTCGAGAATCGTGAGAGCAACTCCGGGATCCATGTTGATAGCTACACCGCTAGCTGCGAGACCTGCTTCGTAGGCGAGGTAGACGGTTGTTGCTGAAGCGCCGACGTATGGAAGGGTTCCCGCTAATCCAAAGACCATGGCTTCCTTGGGAACTTCTGAGGCGATCGTTCCGGTGATTCCGAGCTGAAAGCGGTTGGGTTATTAGATCGTGCTTTTAGAGAGTGCCCTTGTCAATCGACTCACGAAAGAGTTTTTCTTCGTGTCAATCGTGTCTGTGGTCATGTTCGCCCCGGCGATGACTTTGGCGATATCAGAAGCGGTGTTCCCAGTTTCCTCCTTGATATTGAGAGCAGCCTGCTCGAACGTCTGACTAGCAGGACGATTCGAAACAGTGCTTGCGACTGTTCGTTTGTTGAAGAAGGTTGAACGCAAGAGAGCGGTTGGCACGGGCCGTGCAATGGACACCGGCTGGTGCAGAGTGCGCAGAGCGAAAGGTTTGAGGGTGGAACGAGTCAAGGGACGTAGGAAGGACATGGTAGTGGTGGTGGGTTTATTCTGAGCTTTACTCAGCTGAACACGGGGGAGGTTCTTATAAGTGGGAAGGCTGAGGGGCTCATGATGTCACTTATTAGACAATCTGACCTAGTGGTAATTTTAGAGCGGGGGATCGAATATTCGCTGTGTATTGGGAGAATATGGAGACCCTACGTCATGCGAACTCTGGCTGACAGAACATTTCGCCACTCACACTTGCAGCCCGTTGGAGGGAGATCGGCCGCATAGAAACCGAAGAAGGTATGTCGTTATTCGCAACGCCGAGTGGCTTATCTTGAGTATTTTAGGAAGATTTTTGTAGAATGATTGTAAAGAGCCTGTTCTGCGCGTAAATGAATCGCCCTCGGATACGGGCCAGCACTGTCTCGGAATGACGGACAGCACGAGGACGAGATTGGTCTGCGAATCAGAAAGGTGGAATGAGCGATTAGAGGGTAATTTCCGAGTCAAGTAAACAACCTCACAAGCTCTATCAGCGCTTACATGGAACAAATGCGCTTGACGAGAGGCTTCGAGTCGATTTGCGTGTACATGTGGGTCCAAAATCGAGAGTCCTCGATCATCACGTGTACAGGTCGGCAGGCATAACAAGCGGCCCGGCAATCCGCCTAGCTCGCATGCAATTACACTGTACAGTAGTTTGAACTCCCACATGCACTATCATCCCCTCATCGCAAATGACACCATCTCCTCTGTACTTGAAGCTCCTCTCCCTCACCAAAGCCCACGCTTTGCCCGAAGATGCATCCCAAATACTCTCAATCCGCTCTCCAGACGCACGCCATGGCTGGGGGCACAACTTCCTTGTTACTCGTAACCGCGGATTGCAGGATTACATGGACAACGACGCGTTCGCTACACATCTGCAGCGATCGGGCATCTATCTCGACTTTTCAGAGGCCAAGATCCACGATGTGATCGTTGATGAACACGAAAGGAAGTCGAGCACTAGGATGAGCTACTTCTTGAAACCGAAAGGGTTCACGGAGACGGTGGAGCATGATTTAATTTGGATGTTGAAGTTTACGGATGATGAAGAGGTGGAGAAGGTGTTGATTAAGGAGAGTGTCGAGTTCATTGATGCGGCGGCGGGTGCGAGAATGGGTACGCTTATTCGAGAGCACGGGGGAGAGCTAGGCGACGATATGACGGGTTCCATTGTGTTGAAAGAGGCTTGAGACGTGGGAGATCTGAATAAGGGACTTTAGGAAAGGAATGATTGGCACTCACGAATCTGTTTCTCTGTCATTTGAGTTCCATACTGTACTCAGACCGTTTCTTCTGCTCGTCACTGTTGGATTGCAATGTGTTGGTAACTCTCGAGTTGAGTTATAGTCACTGCATTCGACGCTAGTTCTGCTCTCCTTCGGATCGTACGATGAAAGCTTCAAGATTCTGCAGTTTTCGAACTTGCTGCACGTAGATTAGAGCTTGAAATGAATCAGAGCCTGTATCAAGCCAGTGTCGGAGGAAATTTCCAAGGTATAACAATTCGGTGCATTGAGCCAGTCCATATCTGCGATTTCCCTTCAACCGAGAGGAAATTTATAGCGAATTTGGGGGTGTTCGAGGAAAACTAAACATGGTGGTCGAAAAGTTGAAGAAAAGTCGCGCGTCGGACCGGAGACGCGCTCTGGACCGCGTATCCATTTCTTTCCGGTACGTCCACCATCGCGACTATGAGCAGCAGCAACTAACTTCAAAGCCCCTCCCGGACCCCACCAGCTTCAACTTGCTGTACATGAATTATCAATGCTAGGTCGCCTTTGCCGCATTCGAACACGAGGAGTAAATTACCGGTCGTTCACCACCGGAACGGTGACAAGAACTCCAGCTACCAAACCTTGGTACACTACGACACCTATATTCTATCCTAATGCGGGTGAGTTGTAGATGCATGGCTTGTACAAACACTTATGCCCGACCCGTCTAGCTCCCCACATTGGCCATTTGTACTCCCTTGTAACGGCGGATATCTTCGCGCGGTATCAACGTATAAAGGATCCCGAAAGAGAAGTCAAGTTTGTTACGGGGACCGATGAGCATGGGTTGAAGATACAGAAAGCTGCGTTGGCCAAGGGTATGGATCCGAAAGTGTTTTGTGACGAGATTAGCCAGCATTTCCGTGTGTGTTCTTCGCGTTTTTTTCCCCGTGCTGGTTGGGTTGAGTTGGGTGTATTGATTTTTTTTATTCTTTGCTTTTTCAGAGATTGTCGGAAGTTGCGGACATCAGTCATACGACTTTTATTCGAACGAGTGAGGAGAGGCATTTGAATGCGGTTCAATGGGTTTGGGTGAGTTTATCCGCCCCCACCCCCAATACGACACACAGCTGACCAGATTGCTAGCGTCAACTAGAGGAGAAAGGTCTAATTTACAAAGGAAGCTACTCCGGCTGGTACTCCATCACAGACGAATGTTTCTACACCGACTCTCAAGTAACACCCGCACCCGAAGACCCTACAACTACAACCACATCATCATTAACCCCAAGAATGATCTCAAAAGAAACCGGCTCCCCCGTCGAATTCAGCAGTGAAACGAACTACATGTTCCGTCTCTCGTCGTTCCAGAAACCTCTTCTCGAGCATTACAGGAAGCATCCTAAATCGATATACCCGGAGCATTACCGAACGGACCTGATACAGGCGCTGGAGAATGAGAGGTTGGAGGATATATCGATTTCGAGGCCGAGGTCGAGGCTTGCGTGGGGGGTTCCGGTTCCGGGGGATGAGGAACATACGGTGTATGTGTGGGTGGATGCGGTTATTTCGTATTTGACGGGGCTTGGGTTTCCTTGGTCGAGTGTGGGTGGGGGTGAGGGGAAGAGCGCTGCGCGGATGGGGAAGGAAGCTGGATGGCCGGTGGATGTTCAGGTGATTGGGAAGGATATCGTTAGGTGGGGTGGTCATTTTGAACTGTTCGTGGATGGGGTTGTTGACTTTTTTTTGGCAAGGTTCCATACGATTTATCTTCCTGCGATCCTTCTCGCTTTGAATCTTCCCTTGCAAAAACGGACTTTGGCACATGCGCACTGGACGTCGTCGCAGAAGAAGATGTCAAAGTCGTTGGGGAACGTGACGGATCCGTTTCAGGCTGTTGAAGAGTTTGGGATTGATTCGGTTAGGTATTATCTTGCCAAGGTTGGAGGGAGGTTCGTTGACGATGTTGGTGAGTATCCGCTGTGCGTCTTTCTCTGGAGAATTCTATGGTGCTGACTCTGTGCACAGACTGGTCTCACGACCAACTGTCGAAACATGACAAGGAACTTCAATCTTTGCTTGGGAACCTCTTCTTACGCGTGACCTCACCCAAGATTCGCGGGCCCGCCGTCAGTACTATCGAGGAGAGTAGCCTGAATGGTATTCTGAAGGAGTCGACACCGGAGCAAGGTCGTTGGAGAGAGTTGATCTCCGCATCTGCGACGATGTCAACGAAAGTTGGGAATGCCATGGAGGAACTTAGAGTGGCCGAAGCATTGGAGGAAATCGTGGACGTGTTGAAGCTGGTAAGCTCCATCTGCGGACGTGTCTGTGTTACTCTTCTCAACAAGTCTTTCCAGGCGAATAAAAACCTCACCGAGGTCGCACCGTGGAGCAAGAATGCGCAACCTCTGGACGTGGCGCTGTCCTATGCGTATTGTATTCATACGCTTGCAATTGCTGGGATATGCTTACAGCCGTTTGTACCTGGAGTCGCACGGAAATTGTTGGACGCTCTCGATATCTCGAAGGACAAAAGGACATGGGATCATGCGGGACAAGGGTTGTGGGTGCCGACCAAGGTGGAAAGTGTGAGGTT
>JANHQD010001089.1:0-34495 GCA_024721195.1 Marasmius sp. AFHP31
AACAGAATCGTACTCCTCATCCCACAAACGCATTTCAATCTATACTCCAATCTACACTTTCATCATCATCATGACCGACGATTACAAACGTGTTGTCCTCGTCACCGGCTCTAACACCGGTATTGGCTACGAGATCGTCAAAGGTCTCGCGCAGAAGGACCAGACTGTCTATCTGGCAGCCAGGTCCGAAGCCAAAGGAAAGGCGGCTCAGTGAGATCGAGTTATGTTACTCTCCGTGCTTTTGAGCTGAACGGGATTCTTTCAGGGAGAAACTGAAGGAAGAAAACAACTTGGACGTCAAGTTTGTACTGCTCAATGTCGAAGATCTCAAGTCGATCGAAGCAGCGAGAGATGTCATCGAGAAAGCTGAAGGCAGGCTTGACGTTCTCGTGAATAACGCGGGTAAGTCCTACCTTCTCCGATAGAGTTTTACTATTAATTGGGCTGGTTTTTCTCAGGAATAAGTGGTATGACTCGCCCGCAGGCGCCTAACGAAGAAATGGACGTCGACATGCTCAGAGCCGTTTTCGAAACCAACTTTTTCGGCCT
Organism: Marasmius sp. AFHP31; assembly: GCA_024721195.1. Taxonomy (NCBI): domain Eukaryota; kingdom Fungi; phylum Basidiomycota; class Agaricomycetes; order Agaricales; family Marasmiaceae; genus Marasmius; species Marasmius sp. AFHP31. The sequence goes on from JANHQD010001089.1 coordinate 550, forward strand.
TGTTCAGACGACCAAAACGTTCCTTCCACTGATTCGCAAGGCTAAACAAGGGTACGGAAACATCGTCCAAAACTCCTTCGAATGGGGTACTCCCTCGTTCCAAGCAACGGGCAAAGGACACACTGAGTGGACGACATACGCTGCTTCTAAGTCGGCAGTACACATGTACTCGATTGGGCTGGCAGATGAGCTCAAGGAAGTTAAGATCAGAGTCAACTGCGTCTCTCCCGGTTTCACGTCGACTGCCCTAAACGGCTTCAGGGAAGGTGGGAGGACACCCGAGGAAGGTGCGCAGGTGTTGGTCAACTGGAGTCTTTTGGGACCCAAAGATGATGACAAAACTTGTACGTTGACTTCGTCAATTTCAACTTCTCCGAACGAAGAAGAGACCGTTGATGATTATCTCGCAGGTTTACTTGTGAATGATGATGGTGTAGTTCCATGGTGATCCGTCGAAGCGCTCGAAGCGATTGTCTATATCACTATCAAAAATCAACTTGTGGTTCATCGAAGGCAACTTGCTCTTCCAGGCGACTCGCCGTGCAGTCCGATTCTCGGGCTCTGGATCTGAGCGTAACGCACTGGTGCCGTTGTCCTAGTTCAGTGATGCGATACTTTCGTTTGCTGCGGTCCAGGTGTCTGTCATGTTGGCCTACCTACAACCCATCGTAATTCGTGAGTTCTAACCTTCTACGTAAGTCCCCTCTAGCTGTGCATGCTGCTCGCATGACCTGGCGTAATTAAGACGCGTCTTCGTGGTCCGTTTCACCAGGAAATAATATGAAATAATTATGTAAATAACGACGCACTCGAGTGATCACTCCTATTTAAACGTCTTGTAGAAAGAAGCTTCCGCATTCCCTTCATAGCTGGCCGTTTCGCAATACTCACTGGGTCAATAACAGTCCCGCCAATTAGAATCAAAGCAGCGCAGTCGGGTCATTGAGTACTAAATACCTCTACGGGGCTTTTACTATGATTTAGATCCGCGCAGGCAAACGGAGGATGTGGGACGAGCAGATCGAATGGGGCGTTTGGATCAAATGAAATGATTCGAACGGCGCATTGAAATGAAGAATTTAAACAAGATGTTTGAACCGAGAGATTTGGATAAGGAACGGGTTTGAGCAGCGAATTGTTTGAATATTGAGGGACTTTGAATCGGTGTGGGGCGTAGAACCCAGTCGAGATGAATGTACATTATGTATCCGGAGGATCTCTTGGTTTCCTAGTGGAAGGTATCCATTGACGGTTGGCAACATTCAATGTTACCAGCTTGTCCGTAGCCTTAAGCATCTTCTCTTCCTTCTCACCTTGGTTCTCGTGCCGATATGCTTGTTACTCGAGTTCTTGCTCCAGTTTGCTGTATTAGAACTGGGCTCACAGACTCCACACCTTTTGCCATTCCCATAGCTCGGCTATATCATAGAGTTTGCGTACGAGCCATCAGAGCCATCAATGGCATGTTTTCGTTGCGTTGAGCCATTGGGGTCATTTGCTGGAATTCGACCCATTCTATACAAAATGAGCTCATATGAAGCTCCCATATGCTTCGTAGGTCCAATATATTGAGATCTTGACTTGTGCACTCTGCACGCGCCTGAAGATGAACTTGAAGAAATACGAAAGGGAGGGGCGCGGGCGCAACCAGCGAAAAATCACAGTGTGGGGCTGATGGCTGTGCGCAAGAAAAAGTTGCCATTAATGGTTCTGATGGCCCGTGCGCGTACTCTCCATGATGCCGTCGGTCCGAAACTATTTTGGTGTGCATCAGTCTTGGCACATTTCATGTCTGCGGCTACGGCTTTTCGCTTCGAGCTCGAGGTCGTGTTTATGCCTTGGCGAGGGACAACGCGTTGCCAGCGAGGAACACGTACATGAGGTTGGATAGGTTCTAAGCCTCGTATGTGGGTGAGTGGACATCTGTGTTGGTGGGATGTGTCGTCTCATGCGCCTATGTTGCGTCGCCGATCGCGGTATGTCTCTCGCTCATCCCAATATTTTACTGACTGAATACCTGTTTGCTTCTAGTTTGATTCAATACTTTCGTCTGCTGCAATGGCGGCCATGTTGGCATACCTACAGCCCATCGTAATCCGCGTGTTCTGGCCTTCTGCGTAAGTCGTGTCTTTCCAAACACATTGCTTTCTTGACTCATCATCCTTCGGGATGTGTCTTTGTGTTCCTTCCACTACCTGAATCGGAAGATATCCGAGGTCACGGTGCTATGGGCATCAGCCCATTTTACTCCCAGCTTACCGAGCTACTCCCGCTAAAGGTCTGCGATCAACGGTCTGTTACTGGCATCATGCATCTTGGCGTACCGTTCAGCGGGAACGGGACTGTCATTATGAATATCTCGCACATATCGAATCAGCTTTGAGGATTGTTCAAAGCCAAGGAAGCGCTATAAAACCAAACTCAAGAGAATCGTACTCCTCATCTCACAAACGCACTCCAATCTACAGTTTCATCATCATCATGACCGACAATTACAAGCGTGTTGTCCTCGTCACCGGCTCTAACACCGGTATTGGCTACGAGATCGTCAAAGGTCTTGCGCAGAAGGGCCAGATAGTCTACCTGGCAGCCAGGTCCGAAGCCAAAGGAAAGGCGGCTCAGTGAGATCGAGTTATGTTACTCTCTGTGCTTTGAGCTGAACGGGACTCTTTCAGGGAAAAACTGAAGAAAGAAAACAACTTGGACGTCAAGTTTGTACTGCTCAATGTCGAAGATCTCATTTCGATCGAAGCAGCGAGAGATGTCATCGAGAAAGCTGAAGGCAGGCTTGACGTTCTCGTGAATAACGCGGGTAAGTTCTGCCTTCTCCAACAGAGTTTTACCTATTAATCGGACTGGCATTTCTCAGGAATAAGTGGTATGACTCGCCCGCAGGCGCCTAACGAAGAAATGGACGTGGACATGCTCAGAGCCGTTTTCGAGACCAACTTTTTCGGCCTTGTTCAGACGACCAAAACGTTCCTTCCACTGATTCGCAAGGCTAAACAAGGGTACGGAAACATCGTCCAAAACTCCTTCGAATGGGGTGCTTGCTCGGTCCAAGCAACAGACAAAGGACATCCTGAGTACACGACATACGCTGCCTCTAAGTCGGCAATACACATGTATTCGATCGGGCTGGCAGCTGAGCTCAAGGGAGCGAGGATCAGAGTCAACTGCGTCTCTCCCGGGTTTACGGCGACTGCCCTAAATGGCTTCAGGGAAGGTGGGAGGACGCCAGAGCAAGGTGCGCAGGTGTTGATCAACTGGAGTCTTTTGGGACCCAAAGATGACGACAAAACTTGTACGTTGAATTCGTCAATTTCAACTTCTCCGAGCGTAGAAGAGATCGCTGATGATAATTTCACAGGCCTACTTGTCAATGATGAAGGTGTAGTTCCATGGTGATCTCTGTTGAGGCGCTCGAAGCGATTGTCTGTATCACTATCAACAATTACTATTCTGGCGCGGAACAGGGAAATTTTTTGGATTTTCTCCCCCGCCGTGGCCTTTGTGTGATACCTATCACAAACTCAACCTGACAAATGTATCGTACATAGCAAAATAAGCCCAACACAATTTTTTAAGATCTTTACCCTCTCCCTTCGTTGTGTCGGGCAGCGACCGAGCGGGGCGCGGGGTAAGGAATTACTTGGAATATCGCCCCTGATCTGCGCTTATGTAGTGGCAATCATTTTGGGATCACCTCCGTGAGTACATTTTCAGTCCTCATTGCTCGCCGCGCTCGCTCCTGCCCCCCTCTCCCTCCACATTCTGGTTTGTAGACGCTCTTATCATGTCTTTACATGCCGAAGTACTTAACCTGTGGACTCGGTGCAATGATATCTGGTTCCTGGACTGTCACGCGCAAATCACACTAAATCTCGAGACTTGTTGCCTCCCATTCTCGTCCCCTTCAAGTTTTGGGCTAGCGGTGATAGTGACGGGTTGGTATGTACCATAATCTGTCTAGGTAGAAATTTCCGAGGCGGAGAGCTGAAGGGAACTAACCTATTTCACAAGTGTTTCCTTATCGTGCCCAGGACACATCGGGTTCCAGAATAGTACCTTGTGCCAGTTCATCGAAGGTAACTTGCTACATATTCCAGACGACTCGCCGTGCAGTCCGAATCTCGGGCCCTGTATCTGAGCGTAACATATTGGTGCCGTTGTCCTAATTCAGTGATGCGATTCTTTCGTCTGCTGCGGCCCAGGTGTCTGTCATGTTGGCGTACCTACGACCCATCGTAATTCGTGCGTTCTGGCCTTCTACGGAGGTCGTGTCTTCCTGTACATGCTGGTAGCATGACCTATCGCAATTAAGACGCGTCTTCGTGGTCCGTTTCCTCAGGAAATAATATGAAATAATTGAACCACAACACTCTCAAGTGATCACTCGTATCTAAACACCTTGTAGGAAGAAGCTCTCGAATTCCCTTCATAGATGGCCGCTTTGCAATAATCACTGGGTTAATAGTCCCACCAATCAGAATCAGAGCAGCACAGTCGGGTCATTGAGTCCTACATGCCCCTACAGGGCTTTGACTACTAATTACAGTAGATCAGTGGAGACCAACGGAGGATGTGGGACGAGCAGTTTGAATAAGGCATTCAAATTGAATCGAATGATTCGAACGGGGCATTGAAATGACGAATTCAAACAGGATGTTTAAACCAAGAGATGTAGATAAGGAACGGGTCTGAGCTGTGGATTGGTTGAATTTACGAGGGACTTCGAATTGCTCAGGCTGCGGGCGTAGAACACCGTACCTTACTCGGATCCCCATGTATATCTAGTACTCGACACCAGAACTCATGCACATGATCAATGCCTCCTTCATTCGAAACTTCAGCTTCACCGGTCACCCCGCCATTCACGATTGCTTGACCTATGTTAGCGACTTATCGCGTTGAATTCTTGCAGGCTCGGTCAGGGGAGACCGAATAGCCATTGCCTCGGAAAACGGCCGAGGGGCGTCAGCTGTCTTACTCCCAGCTTACCGAGTCTAAGATCCCATCATGGCCTACAGTCACAACGGAAACCTTCCGCGAAACCCTTTGGTGCGGTGTCGAGTCGGCATCGATAAATTCAGTCACTGACTATAAAAGCAGACCAAAATGTGTCGCATTTCTCATCCCACAATCACACTTCCAACCTCACCATCATCATCATCATCTAAATCATCATGAGCGACGACTACAAGCGTGTTATCCTCGTTACTGGATCCAACACCGGTATCGGCTACGAGATCGTCAAAGGTCTCGCGCAGAAGGGTCAGACCGTCTATCTGGCAGCTAGGACCGAAGCCAAAGGCAAGGAAGCCCAGTGAGTACGATTCGTGCTATTTTTTGTGCTTCGATCTGAATCGCGATCTTTCAGGGAGAAACTGAAGAAAGAAAACAACTTGGATGTCAAGTTTGTACTGCTCAATGTCGAAGATCTCAAGTCGATCGAAGCAGCGAGAGATACCATCGAGAAAGCTGAAGGCAGACTTGACGTTCTCGTCAACAACGCAGGTGAGTTTTGTCTTCCCTGAGAGTATTTTCTCTTCTGATCGAGCTTCGATTGCTCAGGAATAAGCGGTATGGGCAACCCACAGTCGGCCAACGAGCAAATGGATGTGGACGTCCTCAGAGCTGTCTTTGAAACCAACTTTTTCGGTCTCGTTCAGACAACGAAAACCTTCCTTCCTCTCATTCGCAAAGCCAAACCAGGATATGGAAACATCGTCCAAAACTCCATGGAATGGGGTGCTTGCTCATGGCAGGCATCGGAGAAAGGGCACACTCAGTTCGCGACGTATTCTGCTTCCAAATCGGCAGTACACATGTATTCGATCGCGCTGGCGAACGAACTCAAAGAAGCTAGGATCAGAGTCAACTGCTGCTGTCCTGGTTTCACGACTACCGCCTTGAACAAGTTCGCGGAAGGCGGGAAGACGCCTGAGCAGGGTGCACAGGTGTTGGTCAACTGGAGTCTTTTGGGACCCAAAGATGACGACAAAACTCGTACGTTGCCTTTGTGCATCAACTGCGAAGGAGATATCACTGACAAGTTTTTTTACAGGCTTACTCATCAATTCGAGCGGAGAGATAGTTCCATGGTAATTTCTGAAGAGCTCAAAGCAACGATCTGCGTGTATAACTATCAACAATCAATCCATGGTTCTATCAAGTTGATCTGTCTTGCGAAGTGGTCCTACAAACGCACATTTTCGATGCGATTCCCCGCAGCTCAATTCATCGACGACCTTCAGGATAAGTATATGGCGGGAGATACGATCAATCTCCTTGCTTCCTACAACGACGCCCCATCGAGTCAACGTTCAACGTTCAACCCTCAGAACGAACGAGGGCTTCATCGGACATTAGCTTCAATCTCGTCACGAAATGTTGCCTTTGGAGTAATTTGCTTTGAAAGATGAGTTTCGACATAGTTGGCCCCGTGTGATGGTGGCCACTAACGTATCCCGACCCCCACCAGGCGTCTGCGGATAAGTCAGAGAGTATGGGACGGTCGCGCGAACGATACGTCGGATATGGTCCCCTCAGAGACGGCGTTATACCGCGCTCTGCTATCTACGTCATAGCTACATTGCGATTCGGTGAGGAAAAAACACCAATTTATAGAGTTTCTATGCGTCTAGAAGTGGTAAGAAATCTTTTCATGTATTGATATGATACTTAGCTTTCTAACAGGCCACATATGTCAGCTACAAGCTACGGGAGAAGGAGTCAGCGCTCAGCCCTACAAATGGCTTCCAACGTGTACTGTGCGGGTTTGAAGAGGCTGGGACGCGATTTTGGAGAGTCGATAGATGAGACGAATAATTTGGAAACACCCATAGCTGTTGATGACCTTGAGGATGAAGAAGACATTGAGATAGAGGAGGTTTAGGTGGTTGGGCATACACACATTTCGGGTGTTTGTTACTGTGATGTTAGAAATACCATATGATTATATGTAAATATTGGTATTGTACATACTTCGACCATTCTTCTTGCTGTTGGATTGACCCTCAAGGAGCGTTAGACCCATCGCCACGCTTGGAGTCAAGTTTCGACACCGGGGTAGTCGGAGTGGACATGGTTTTGGTGGCGCCTTTAATCTCCAGAAAGCCGAATCAGACTCGGGATCAGGAGCGCAAAGTCGAACTGGGCGGCAACAAGATGCAGTGGATGGGACTTCAATCGGCCAGGAAAGAGATGTGGTGGATCATAATTTTCGATCAGGGCGACACCGTGACATCAAAATCGCGGGCGCTGCGCAGCTCCGAGTCCCAGCGGTGGCAGCAGTGACCTGTGTTTAGTCAGAAGGAAGCATGTGAGAAGTGCCAACAGCTCCCAGCGGTGGCAGCGGTGAACTGTGTTTAGCTAGAAAGAAGTGCTCAGAAGAGCGTGTGAGAAGCGCCAAGGAAACCCAATTAGACATGCTTATTACATTTTTTTTATCGTTGAACAGATGTTGGTTTCAGGATTCAGCAGAGATAAGGAAGATTGTCGGGTGGTCTGACAACAGTATGCAGGTGCTGAAGAGACATCTCGTGCATCTGCTAGCGGCAGTCCAAGTTTTCTGCCTCGTCGGGGGATCATGTGTCAAGGTGGAACTCTGAGATGATGGGTAACCATCATGTTTTGTTGTCAGACCGTACTAGTGAGCAGCACAATGTGTCGAAAATCAAGGTTGAGGCCCTCAATGTAATCTCGTGTAACCAGAGGCCCCGGGCGACTCCCCTATGGGTCCGGCCCGACTTTGCATTTTTGAGGGCCCCAAAATCTCGATTTCTCCGTCCTGATTTTGCATTTTTTAGGCCATTTTGAGAGAATTTTCGGCCCAAAATTGCATTTTTGAGGGCCAGATTGGGCCTGGTGAGCCCACTGTACCATCTATGCCGAGGCTCGGCAGGCCGCCATTATCACATCTAATTGCTCTTTCTCAGGCCCCACCTAACTCGTCGCGTCCCATTCACTGGACCTTCCCAATATTGTGCGACGCCATGCGCGTGGGATACGCAACATAGAAGGTCTAACAACCCCGAGAACAAGGATAAACATTGGATTGCCTTGATGGACGCGCAGAACCAGCTGAAACAGCTCCCTGTTCTCAAGATCAAAATCCCTGGAGGTCAAGGGAGCTCCCAGAAAGTTTTGAACAATTGGAGGGAAGCTAGATACGACTCTAGATACATAGATTGACCTCAGAAACGCGCATTTTATTGATCCTCGAGCGAGTTCTGTTGAGGTTGGATCCTGTGACAAATGTGACTATATGTGACAACCCCCGGCCCATATTGCATTTCCTCCTTCCAAATAAGGCAAGTCAGATTGCATTTTTGAGGTCAGATTTGGGCCCCAAAGGGGCCGGACCCATAGGGGAGTCGCCCGGGGCCTGTAACCAGCCTGACGATACGATACTACTACCTGACGATCGCAAGCGATGTGGTAATGTTGGAATCGATTTGACGGGATGATTGATAGGTACAGTAGCGGGCTGAATGTTTGCAGGCAACACCCCCGACCCGGTAGCTACATAAACCTGAAACATGTCCCTACCTGACGATGACGTGAACCCCATGCCCAATCGGATCCAGATCGGGCACACCTCTTGATTCAAAGTCGGAGAGTCGACGGGACAGCCTCATACGCGGGTTCCCAGGTGTTCATTAACATTGTGTAAGCTGGCCATACCGATACCACCGAACCTTTTAAGCTTTTCACCACCATATTTTAAAGAGTCACGATGTACTATCCCTTGCCAATCCTCCCTGGATCTACCGAGGTAGCTAAAAGCTCGAGCCTTGGATCCTCAGCGACGATTGTGCTCGCTCCTGCCCTCTTTTCCAGTTTCTGGACCTTTCATCCCAAGGACATCGTACTCGCACACGTTTCACGACTTCAACATTGGTAGCTCGCTGCTGATCGCCATGCCTAAGAATGATTATCAGCATCTTGAAATAACACATCTGGAGATGAAATCGGATTCCTCTCTACGTGGTCAGCACGATGTCGGGAATCCATCGACGACCCTCGACACAGACTTGGGGAGCATCGAGGAGAGCTTCAAGTCGATATTCGCAGACAAAACAAAGGCAAAGGACTTTTTGGCGAAGAAGGGACATTCCGCTCAACAGTGGCTGGATCGGATGCAGCGGGTAAGCCTTGGTTTGCATCGGGAACTAGAAAGAAACTGACCTATCTCTAGCTTGTAGACGATCCACATCTGTCACCAGAGTTACGACCTGCAATTCTCACTGCTATGCTGCGTTTGTCGAAAAATTCCAGCTTACACCCATCATGTTTGTCCATTCAAAACGTGAAGAAGATCGGGAAACATCCTGTCGCTGCTGGAGGTTTTGGAGACGTCTGGAAGGGAACTATAGGCGACTCAAGCGAGCCTATATGCCTAAAGGTGATGAAGGTATACCTCAACTCTGATTTCAAAAAATTGTCGATCGTACGCCCCTAGTTCGCTATCCCTCTCTTCACAGCTGACTCGCTACTTTTGTTGGCAGGCATACATACGGGAAGCAATACTATGGCGCCAAATGGAACATCCCAACTTGTTGCCTTTCCTTGGAATCTATCAGCTCGAAGACGCCCAAGAACTATGTTTGGTATCTCCATGGATGGAAAAAGGCAATCTCGTCGAGTTCTTGAAAGCTACAGATCGGGAAGATATAGACCATCACACCCTGGTGCGTAGGCTTCTCTATCTCCACGTTGCATGGAATACCAACCTTGCGATCCTTTCCAGGTCTACGACGTCGCGTCTGGGTTGGCTTACCTGCACAGCAAAAAACTCGTTCACGGAGATTTGAAAGGCGTCAACATCCTCGTAACGCGCTCATTGCGAGCTTGTATCGCAGATTTCGGCTTGTCCCGCATCGCCGACACGCAAGGCCTTGGAGTCACCACGTCCAACACACGGTCAGCTGGTACGATGCGATGGCAAGCCCCCGAGCTACTGTACAGCCAACCACCATCCATGGAGAGCGACGTGTACTCCTTTGCATGTGTCTGTTACGAGGTGAGCGCTTCCCTTGGTGTAAACTCGTACGCTGTGAGTTCTCAGTCTTTCCATTGACTGTAGATCTTCACGGGACTTCGACCGTTCCCCGAACTTGCGAATGTTATGGAAGTTATATTCGCTGTAGCGCAGGGGAAGTGCCCTACGAGACCGCAAGAAGCCTTTGAGCTCTCAGATGCGATGTGGACTCTCATGACGGAGTGCTGGAACATGACACCGTCATCCCGACCTACAGCTAGCCAGATCGTCGAGAGGGTTAGAAATATGGCTCCAATGGCGTCGGACTCCCTGGCCTCAGATTGGAACTGGAGTAACTCGTTGTTCACTCAGGTGCGGGAGAACGTCGAATACCGTTCGTTCTCGCCACCGAAACCTTCCAACGGCACCCAGCTTGGGTAGTTGATCAAAATGGCTGTAACCCAGTCATTATCAGACAACCACTCGAAAACCCAGTACAGATACCACTCCATCAATATAATGGTTCTACAGCTCGCTTCGTCCCTCACGACTGCTTATGGACGTAGATACCCTCAACCTGAACACATCCCCCCCCCCCCCCCGATGTGATAACTCGCGCTGGGCCGACATCGGACGATTGCAAGCAGGAGAGCACCGACTCGATACCTCCCCACCCCCATACCCAAGGCCGGTAGCCTGACGTGTAGACAGTGAGCCAGCAACACTGCTGGAGACTAGATCGACGTCCCCACATCCAGTGCTTTCTGTTTTCCTATCGAACTCAATCTCCTTAGCCCGGGAGAGCGTCGATTTGAGTTGGCCGTGCAGTACAGTACACGACTACGTTTCGATGTAAAGTATCAATATATGAAGGTGTATACATATGTTTGGGTCATGACACAACCACCCCCATCGTCTCATCAGAAAAGAGAAAATCGAATCAACCCGTCGCAGCCTCACCAGGAGCCCTTACGGGGGATGGGCCTTCAGGCAACCGCGACTCTTCCAGCTTCCATCTTAGTATGTGCCTGTCCTATGTGTTTCGCAAAATTCAAATAAACCCTGAGGTTGTCCATGAAAAAAGAACCAAGGGCACGATGTGAGGATTAATTGTTAAATAGGACTAAGGAGCTGGAAAGGCAAGCACTTGAAGCTGAGGGCGGCACCATGCTGATCAGAGAAGCCAGAACGATAATAAAATGCGACGACTCTGACAGTCTGAGTGATTCGCGACAAAATACTGGACCAGAATTTGCGTGACTGAGCGTGAAAGTGATAGCGTTGATAAGTGAGTCCTTTCAATGGAGGGAATGATAAATGATTTGAATGGTTTTACGAGTACATATCGTCCTGAATGTGTGAGGTGTTAGAATGAGTTGTCGACCATGCTTAACTCTTATTTTGTGAGATCTGAGCGCTCGGGATTATTACTTTGAATTTAGTGATGTTTGGATACTGACTGTAATTCTCAGTGCTGAAGGGAGTAGGTGGGTGATCCTGAAAGGTTTCGCGAAGAGAGGAAGCGAGTTAGACGAGATGAGCGCAGAGGAGAAGAGTTATTAATGATCTTTGACAGTGACGCAGGAGGCAAGATCGATCCTCCCTGTCGAGCGCGGACATATTTGGAAGTGGCTGTGTCATTACTTAAGCGGACACGGAGTTTTCTCGCCCACCTCCACCCACAACCATAACCAAACCTCCGACTCAAAATGCATGCTGTCTCGTCGTCAATTTTTCCTTACGCTCCGCGACTTTAGCGTTTGCCTCTTGCTAATCGTCATGCCTAACAGTCATCACAAGCATCTCGACACCATACATCTCAAGATCGAATCGAATTCACCTACACACGATGGCCAGCAACCCAACGCCGGGAATTCATCGATGGCCTCAGAAATCAAGAGTCTCGAGGAGAGCTTCAAATCACTCTTTGCAGACAAATCGAAGACGCAGGACTTTCTAGCCCAGAAGGGGCGCCCTGCTCAACAATGGTTGGATCGAATGCAGCAGGTGGGCCTTCTCTCTTGGGAAAAGGAGGAAAGACCTGGAAAGACTGATCTCTTATCAGCTTGTTGATTACCCACTTCTACCACCGGAGTTACGACCTGTAGTCCTTACCGCCATGCTGCGTCTGTCAAAAAACTCCGGCTTACACCCAACATGTTTGTCTATCCATAATGTGAAGAAGCTCGGAAAACATCCTGTTGCTGCAGGAGGATTCGGAGATGTCTGGAAGGGAACTATAGGTGACTCGAGCAAGCCTGTGTGTCTAAAAGTGATGAAAGTAAACCTCAACTCTGATTTCAAAAAGTTGTCAATCGTACGCCCCCAGTTCGCTATCTGTCTCTTCACAGCTGACTCGTTACTTTCGTCGGCAGGCATACATACGGGAAGCGATACTATGGCGCCAATTGAAACATCCCAACTTGGTACCTTTCCTTGGGATCTATCAGCTCGAAGACACCCAGGAACTATGGTTGATATCTCCATGGGTGGAAAACGGCAATCTCGTCGAGTTCTTGAGAGCTACAGAACGGGAAGATGTAGACCATTATACCCTGGTGCGTAGTCTTCTCCGTCTCCAATTGCGTGGAATGCTGACTCTACGATCCTTTCTAGGTCTATGACGTCGCATCTAGGTTGGCTTACCTCCACAGCAATAAGATTGTTCATGGGGATCTGAAAGGCGTCAATACCCTCATCACAGACTCGCTACGGGCATGCATTGCCGATTTCGGCTTGTCTCGTATCGCCGTGAAGCATGGCCTTGGACTCACCACGTCCGGTGCACGACCAGCTGGTACTATGCGATGGCAAGCCCCGGAACTACTATGGGGTGAACGGCCATCTATGGAGAGCGACATGTACTCCTTCGCGTGTGTCTGTTACGAGGTAAGCGTGTCACTTGGCGTAAACTCATATGTTATCCTCAATGATCTCTCTCGCTGCCGATCTTTACGGGACTGCGGCCGCTCCCCGAACTTGCGAATATACCAGAAGTTATATATGCTGTAACACAAGGGAAGTGTCCTACGAGACCGCGAGAAGCGCTTAAGCTTTCAGATGCAATGTGGGCTCTCATGACGGAGTGCTGGAACACGACTCCGTCATCCCGACCTACTGCTGGCCAGATCGTCGAGAGGGTTAGAGATATGGCTCCAAGGGCGTCGGATTCCCTGGCCTCGGATTGGAGTTGGAGCGACTCGTTGTTGACTCAGGTACGGGAGAACGTCGAATATCGTTCGTTCTCACCCGAACCTTCTAGTGGCACCCAGCTTGGGTAGTTGATTAAAATGGCTGGGACCCGACCATTGTCAGATAACTACTTGAAAACCCGGTACCGGCACCACTGTGCATCGATAGCATTGGTTCTACGGCTCGCTTCGTCCCTCACGACGACATAGGTTCTCTCAACTTCAACATCCTCTCCGATGTTGAAGAAGGTAAGTTTGGTCCACACAAGGATCGGGGAACTAGCAGTTGGAAGGTCGGGACTCGGGACTCGGAGATAGAGTACAGGAGACCAGGCACCGAGGAACGTGAGACGCCTCGAGGCTGCGGGGTAACGGATCAGTACGTAAATAGAACTGGAACATGCACGGAACGCGACGCGTCGCGTTTACTTCTTGTTCATTATTTGGAATAAAACTTGATTATACTTGGATTAGATTGAGGCAAAGACGAGAGTCTCAAAGACGCGCGAGCATCAAGGAACATGGTGGTAGGGAGCAGAAAGCCGAATTGGCAGGGCCCCCAAAGCGTGCCATACCAGGAAGGAACTGTACAATTTATGTAAACTGTTCCCACTAACCAGGAAGTTACCGAATGATGTCGACATCGAACAAGCAAGAGAGCACCGACTCAATGCTTCCCCAACCCCATACCCACAGCCGGTAACCTGGTGTGTAATATGTATACAGTGGTCCAGCAATGCTGCTGGAGACCAGATCAACGTCTCCACATCGTCCTCGCCATCCAGTACTTTCTATCTTCGTATTAAACTCATTCTCTTTGACCCGGGAGAGCCACTGATTCGACTTGTGCGTACAGTACATGTCTATGATACAAGTGTCAAATGTAAATACATGGAGGTGCACACGAATGTCTGGGTCACGACGCGAGTCACGATCGCCCCCGTCGTCCCACCGAAACAGGTCGCAGTATCTAGTCTGGTGGGAGAAACCACCTTGCGGCCATCATCCTCAGTTAAGAGAAAAACAAATCAACCAGCCGGGCAGCCTCGCCAGGGACCCTACGGAGGATGGGCCTTTGGGCAACCGCGACTCTCCCATCAGGCAGTTTCGGCCCGGTCCTGTCCGCTATTTAGTAATAATGTATGGGTGGGACACCTAGGTGCTCAAGTTGCGACAGCTCAGCAAAAATGCCGAGGTCAGCCAAGACAAACTTCCATGTCACCCGTACACTGATATTATTTTTCAGGCCACCACCACGAAGGCTTTGGATGGGTACCGGTACAGTGCCGGGTTAGAAGCAGAGAGAGTCGGAGAGTGACGTGGGCCTGTAGTGTACTTGTAGGCTACTATCTGTGTACCTATACTTAAGGCTGCATAATATAAACATCTTGGATATAATAATAGTACGAAGAATGACCGAAAATGGATAGGAATGTAGCCGTAATATACGCAGGCAAGCGTGGTCCGATTTAGTTCGGAATAGTCCAATATCGTCCCAGATCGTCCTGGAAACAGCCCGCTTACGGACGATCTGGGATGATATCGGACAATATAGGATGATATAGGACCAGTCCTACAGGTCCTACTTACAGTAGCGGCAAAAATTGATGTCCCCCCCCCCAAATAAGGAAAGGGGCTCCGCAGGCGGGGAAAAGCGTTGCACTACCATGTGTTTTCAACCTATCTCCCACATGCCTTCACTGCAATCCCCCGCCTACGGAGCCCCTTTCCTTATTTGGGGGGGGGACATCAATTTTTGCCGCTACTGTATATTGTCCGATATCGTCCACGAATTTCCGACTGGGACTCACCGGCACCTCTCGCCATCCCCAACCCAGTCCCCACAACTCAAGCTCCGAATCCGTATCCCGGCAGGCTAAAGACCTCAAGTTGATCTTCTCTATCTTCACCCCATCATGAGAAGGCTTTGCTCATCAATCAGACGCCCTGTGCTTCCACCAAATGTTGAAATGACGAACTTGGCTTCAAAGACGGAATGATCAAATACTTTCTTTACCTCATACTATCGCAGGTAGTACCTGATCATTACTTTTATGTCAAAGCGATGAATCATAATGAGCATATTTCGTTGGCGATGCCGGGAAACACTGGTATAAGAAACGAAGCTGAGGTTGAGAGTGTGATGCTGTAGAACTTCGCCGTCTTTTCCCTATTCCTACCTTCCAGGTTCATGCGTCCTTCTTCAGAGTCATTCCAGGCCTCGGAGCTCGAGACGCCTAGTATCATCCATGTTTTAGGTCGGCAACATGACCCGGTAATTTTTTCTCTATCCCCAGCTTATTCATCGGTCTCCAACGCCCCTTTAGGTCTCGCATCCCGAAGAACTCAGTGTCCTAACCAGAACCGATACATCTTATACCGTTTCCTCTGGTTCAACGGTTCCTGGACTTGGTAGTCTTTCGGGGAGAGCGATCAAGCAATTGGGAGAGGCGGTTCTTAATGGGGTGGATTACATCCTCGTTAATCGCGAGTTGGGGAGAATAGAATCCTATCTACGGCATGCCAACTCACCTGGAGACGTGCAAACTGTTGATGAGATGTACCAAACTCTTTTTCAACTTACACAGTAAGTGATTATCATGGCCCGCCTACATACCAAATCCGATTCGATTGCTTATCTGACAATATAGTCCGGGCTACATGGGACCTGTTCGTGCGAGAGCGTTCAAGATAATTATGAGGCAAGTCGGGGCCATGAAGCTGAAAGCTCTCGCAGCAGCACTTGTTCGCGTGAATTCCTGGTCAGAAACGTACGACCTTCTCTCGATGATCGTCGAGTGTTGCCGTCGGAGAGATTGGACTTCCAATAAGTATGTGTTTTATCAACTTTACCCCATAGTCCTCGTGACGACTTGTTATTTGAACTTAGTGACTTTTATATGGGGGGTTACGATGCGTACACAACTCCACCGAAGGGCGCTCTGTCACAAACAGACCCTTTGCTACTATATCTCGCGCTCATAGCTTTGCTTGGTTCGCAAAGGCATTGTGAAATGATCCTCAACCTCATCAGTTCAGTAGATCCGGACGACACGCCACCGGAGATGTCGGCACTCACAGAGCAGCTATTGAGGCGCATGATAAAGGCAAGGTTGCGGCTGGAAGAGGACGATTTGTCGATTTCTGATGCTCTTTCTGCCCTTACTTCGGCCATCCCGGAGGAAAATCCTTCCTATGTGTACCCCTCTGGCCACGCTCATAGAGTTTTGGCAGAGATAACTGGAATCATGCCAACAGCCATTCTCACAAGCCCGATATGGCGGCGGGACTCTCCATCAGCTTTGGTGTCTTTTGTTGAGGTGTTCGATGACCTGGTTTCTTCACATATTCCGAATTGGAGCTAGTAATCCCTTGTTTCATGCCTCAATAGAGAGTGTAGATGCGTCCGAATTACTATACCAAGACATATTGGAGATAATCCTCAGCCTTTCATACATACAATCCTTCCTCGTATGATTATCAAGAGAGCGTCTGTAAGTTTCCACCGCCAGAATTTGACAGCTCACAATATCAAAGGACTACGAATATGCACTCGGAGACTAACACCCTTAGAAACGGTTCTGTTAACGGTCAAGGATACAACCACATATCCGAAAGCTCAGTCGTCATTCTCGAGTTCACGTGCCACCACGATAATAAGCCCACCGTTCAGCAACCCCTCGTTTAGCTACAGCTGAATTAAACACAGCCCACGAGAAGGTGACAAGTCTCCTCCAGAATCGCCCGAGACGAGCGCCTGATACTAGCGATGGCTTGTCGCGAGAGATGTCGCTGTTTGGTCATTCAAGGCAGACAAGGTAGATTCGTTCTGCACATCGGCCATCTTGAATGTGAGTGCATTAGTGGGGTCCTGTCGCTTTCTAGACCTCCGCGACGTGACAGGTCCCCCAATTTGTTGTGTATCGCCTGAGGCTCCCCCTCAACCCTACATCATCTTGATGTGCCCAACGAATCAAGGTTGGAGAGTTGCCAGGATGATGAGAAGGACCTCCGAGGTGACCCTTCAAGATTCAAGCAGCTTGAGGTAGTTGGATGGCGCAACTGTCAGAAATTTAGTGATGATTAGCGAAAGTCAATAAGCGCCCAGAAGACGACCACACACTCCCTGCGGTCCCGTCAGCTTTCATTACATGCCACCATTTCCCTTGGCTGTCCAAAACGACTAGCACTTCACTTTTAGCGAACGAAACTTCGTTTGGATCGTCAGGCAACGTGGTGTCTGTCCAAGTCGCTGTGAGCTTCAAACCGGGAGCTTCAAGAGGGACACGCGTACGATTGTACAAGGCTTTTGCGTGCCGGGGCTCGGATTGGTCTTTCTCTACCCCTGCATGTCCATGTAGAGTCGTGAACGAGGGTGTGAGATAGCCTTCACAGCTTGATCAATTAAGGTCAACAAAAGGTAAGATAGACGAACCAATCAGCCGGAGAACATCACCAGGGGTTCCTTCAGAGGACGGGCTCTTGGACAAGCGCTCCTCTCCCATCGTACGCGCCTGTCCGATGAGCTTCGTGAACCAACCATTACGTTTCCTCTCCTCTGATGCTCCAGGCTTCGGCGATTTCGTGACGGAAGCAGAGGACGAGGAAGATTTGAATTGTGAAAGGAGCGATTGCAGTGAAAAAGTGGAGACCGACATCGAAGTTTGCTTGTAAACCGAACGTGGAGATGTTTGTCTGCTCGATACGGTGTCCCATCCTGCATCCGATTTCACGACGCTATCCGGTAGTGAAACAGAATCGCTGTCAGCCCGAGGTTTGATCCTGGGAGAAGGGGGTGAAGCATGAACAGGCGAAGGCGGGTATGAATGCAATACGGGTTTCCTGTTAAAGAGTGAGCACAAGTCGCAATTCGACGACTGGGCAGATACAGGGGAAGTAGCAGGATACTCGACGTTCTCCCAGACATGTGTGAACAAAGATTCGCTCCAATCTGAAGCCGGTGAGGTTGATCCCACTGAGTTCATTTCTTCGACTTGTTCAAGCACATGGCTAGCAGTTGGTCGAGACGAAGGAGTTGCGTCCCAACACAGGGTGATCATGGCCCACATCGAGTCTGAGAGCTCAGATATCCCTTCCGGCCTCGACGGGCGCTTGCCTTGGGCCACGTTGAACGCCACCGCCATCTCGTTCGCGAGTTCGGGAAACGGTTGAAGGCCAGTAAAGATCTATGTCCAAAGCCTGTCTGAGATTTCCGAGCGAGTTTGGACTGAACCCTGGGCTTACCTCGTAGCAGACGCACGCGTATGCGTACACGTCACTCTCCTTTGATGGACCTCCGCTGCCGAGGAGTAGTTCTGGGGCAAGCCATCGCGCGGTACCAACAGGCCGCGTCGTGGAAGTGGTGATTCGGAGACCTTGGGAATCAGCAACATGGGATAGCCCAAAATCCGCAATGCAAGCTCGGAGTGAGTCAGTTATGAGGATGTTAAGGCCTTTTAGGTCTCCGTGAACGATCTTCTTCTTATGCAGGTAAGCCAGCCCGGACGCAACGTCGTAGACCTTGAAATGCCCTCATCAGCATGACACGCTGCAAAGAACGGGCAAGTTACTCACCAGCATGTAGTGGTCTACATCTTCCCTCTTCGTCCTCTTCAAAAATTGAACGAGGTTCCCTTTCTCCATCCACGGTGAAATCAAACATAGTTGTTGAGTTTGCTCGAGCTGATAGATTCCGAGGAAGGGCAAAACATTCGGATGTTTGGTCTGTCGCCACAGAATTGCTTCTCGTTGGTATTCCTGTCTCAGAAATAACAATTCAGTCGTATAGTGACGAGCAGCGAACCAGAAACGCACATTTGTCAATTTGTCCAGGTCTGATTTGAGGTACACTTTCACCACCTTCAAGCACACTATTTCGCCCGAGTCACCAATGGTTCCCTTCCAAACGTCCCCAAATCCTCCTGCAGCAACGGGATAATCTCCGATTTTTTTGACATTTTGTATCGACAAACATGTTGGGTGCAAGCCGGAAGTTTTGGATAGGCGAAGCATGACGGTACAAATTGCAGGTCGTAGCTCTGGCGATAGAGATGGGTAGTCGATGAGCTGCAACGAGAGGTCAGTTTTTCCTTTTGTTTCCTTGCAAAAAGTATGGCTCACCTGCTGCATCCGATCCGGCCATCGTTGAGCAGGACGACCCTTTTTGACCAGAAAGCCTTGCAACCTCGATTTGTTCGCAAAAGTCCACCTCAGACTATCCTCAAGGCGCTTCAACTCTGCGTCAGGAGCCATGAGTTTTAAGCTACGAGGTTGTCTTGAGGCATTGAACAGTAGTGAGCAGGGTTGGTGAACCGTCCGCGTCACCAGTCGCCATCAACCGGGCTTTCGACATATTGACCAGGTGGTCTGAATTGAATTGCAGTGCCCATCGTGCGTGAGTCATAGCCAGGTTCGAACATGAGTCGGTGAGAATACGCGGCGAAGATTGGGACTTGACACTGACACTCACTATGCTGCTCAGCGCTCGGCGATCAGAGGGTTGAGCAGCATTCGAACAGCAACAAGTAGACTTGGTTTGTGAGTGGAGGTAAGGAGGTTATGGCAGGCATGACCGCCATCAAACCGCCGTATCTGCCGCCCATCGCCATAATTTCCCAGGCATATAATATAAAATAATTAAATAATAAAGCATTTTTGCTGGAGCACCTCATTTAAATGGTTCCAACTTGAAGCTCACTTCAAACAGTATCGTTGAATTCACATCAATAGAGATACATTAGAAAGGTGGGAATCAAGAAGGAGGTTGTTTTCTCCAAGGTCATTGTAGGCAGTAGATAGAGCGGGGATGCAGAGATTCACATAGGACATTTGAACGGGCGTTTAAATGGACATTTGAATGGGTCGTTCAATGGCTTGTTTAAACCAGTTAGACTCTAGGGATGAACCTACCTGGTCATCCTAATTCCTTGATGATGGTGGTTTGGGTTGAATAAGAGATCCGCGCACCAAGAGGGGCTTCCGCTCACGACGCGGAACACGTGCGTCTTGTTTGGACTTTGCCGGTCTGAATCAACGACCCCGACCCCTTTTCCTTTGTTTCTCTCCTCAACGACCTCTTCAAGCTCGTTCATTGTGGTGCTTATTCCGATAGTTAGTTCAAGAGCGCGAGCAAACTGGTCAAATCCGAAGCACACACAGGTCAAACCAGTTGTTATCGAGGCTTCAAGCATTTTAGACTTTCACCGTACAGCAGGGGGGAGAGATTTAAATGCGGTGCGATCGCACTTTTGCTTTGTTTTTTAAATATTTTGTATACATCTCTTGGCCATTATCGGATCACTGCTCGAAAACTCGGTACCAGCACCACAATACCATCAGTTCCACGTCTTGGTTCGTCTCTTACGACTGTTTACGAACGTAGACTCCCTAACCTCCAAAATCCTCTCCTATGTGATCACCCGTGAGCGAGCAGGAAAGCACCGACTCGATACTTCGCCACTCCCCTACCCACGACCAGTCGCCTGCCGTCCAAACAGCGAGCAGCCCCCAACGCTGCTGGAAACTTCAAAATCGACGTCCCCCCATCTTCCTCGCCATCGAGTACTACCTTTCCATTATTCTGTCGAGTTCATCCTCGTTGGCCCTGGAGAGCGTCGATGCAAGTTGGTCGTACAGTACATGTCTATGATACAATGTCAAATATAGATAAATGGAGGTGTACACACATGTCTGGGATGACACGACCGTCCCCATCCTCCCACCAAAGAAGGTCGTAGTATGCAGTCTGGCGTTGCGGCTATCCCCCTTAGTCAAGAGAAAAACAAATCAATCAGCCGGGCAGCCTCGCCAGGGGCCCCTACGGAGGATGGGTCTTTAGGCAACCGCGACTCTCCCATCTTACGTGCCTGTCCTATACGTTTCGTGAATAAACCCTTGCGTCCCTTCTCCGCTGGCACTACAACTCTTAGTGTTTTTGGGATAGAGCTGGAATCACCGTCGGATGGAGTTTCGACTCCACAGGAAGTGGCCGGAGAGTAATCATGCGAAGGTGGGAAGGGAAGTTTTCTATCAGAAGGATACGTTCAGAAAGCCGAACTTAAGACGACTGGATCAACGTACAGGCTTGCTCCCTCACTGTGCATCCCATAAGCTGGTGTAGGTTGCGGGAGGCCAGAGAAGCTCTGGCTAGCTCTCATTTGGGATTCATTGGGGGATACGGGGGACACAGCGCGATATTCAACGTTCTCCCAGACCCGCGTGAACAGAGACTCGCTCCACTCTAAGGCCGGTGGCGACGTCTTCGCATTCATCTTCGCGACCTTTTTGAGGGCGTAGCCAGCAGTCGGTCGAGAGGACGGAGTTGCGTCCCAGCACGCGACCATGAGAGCCCACATCGCGTCTGAGAGCTCAACCACCCCTGCTGGTCTCGAGGGGCGCTTGCCTTGCGCTACGTTAAACGCTACCGCCATTTCGTTCGTGAGTTCCGGAAACGGTTGGAGGCCGGTGAAAATCTATATCAGGAGGCCCGGGCGTTTGAGATTGTCAAACGAATCTAGAGTCAAGACCGGGCTCACCTCGTAACAGACGCAGGCATAGGAGTACATGTCGCTCTCTTTTGATGTTCCCCCACCGCCGATAAGTAGCTCTGGGGCAAGCCATCGTGCGGTGCCAACAGGCCGCGTCGTTGAAGAAGTGGTTATTCGAAGACCTTGGGTGTCAGCGACGTGGGATAGCCCAAAATCCGCGATGCAAGCTCGGAGTGAGCTTGTTATAAGGATGTTGACGCCTTTTAGGTCTCCGTGAACGATCTTCTTGCTATGCAGGTAAGCTAACCCGGATGTAACATCATAAACCTTTGTGATGGTCTCATTAGTATTCGACACGCTGTGGAGGACGAGCTACTCACTAGTGTGAGGTGGTTTACGTCTTCCCTTTTAGTGGTCTTCAAGAACTGAACGAGATTGCCTTTGTCCATCCAGGGGGAGATTAAACACAGTTGCTGAGTTTGCTCGAGCTGATATATTCCGAGAAAAGGTAACAAATTCGGGTGCTTCACCTGGCGCCACAGAATCGCTTCTCGCAAGTACTCCTACCCAAGGAACGGTGAGTTCGTAGCCTAATAACTACCTGAAGTGATAGACCTGCTTGAACGTACATTTGACAACTTCTCCAGATCAGAATTAAGATATACTTTCACCACCTTCAAGCACACAAGCCTGTCCGAATCGCCGATAGTTCCCTTCCAAACATCCCCAAACCCTCCTGCAGCAACAGGATACTCTCCGACCTTCTTCACATTATTGATCGACAGACATGTCGGGTGTAGACCGGAAGTCTTCGACAAACGAAGCATGACAGTGAAGATTGCAGGTCGTAGCTCTGACGATAAAAATGGAAAGTCAATGAGCTACATAGCAGGATGAGGTCAGTTTTCCGACGATCTTTTTTTCCTCGAGTCCAAACTCTGAACTCTGAACTCACCTGCTGCATACGATCCAGCCACTGTTGGGCAATATGTCCTTTCTGTGCCAGGAAGCCTTGCAGCCTCGAGTTGTCTGCAAAAGTCCACTTTAGAGTCTCCTCGAAATGTCTTAATTCTGCGTTGGATGATGCCATGACTCCGAACGAGTACTTGGCTAAGAGGTAGTTTCGAGCGATATAAGCGGCGCCTCGGTGTTATTGGTGACGCGCTGAAGCTAGGAAAGATAGCCCGGGCTGTAAAGTACGAAAAGGAAGTGATGGCGATGAGAACAGGCGAAATGAGTGGAAGCATGAGTCCGGGGAAAGCGAACAGAATATAAGTATCATGAAAAACTTGAAAACAGGAGAAATTAAACGTGCGATTCTACGTCACGGCGCGCCCCTTCTGCGACAGCGATATCAAAAAACTTGCTGTATCTAGCAAGGGCGGCGCGGTGACATTCAAGTTGATCAACAAGTACTAGTGGCACAAGCTCGGGTTTCACTTTTGAATTATGTGGCTTGGATAGCCCGTACTCTCCGTAGCGCGGGGCGTATTGAACAGTGAACTAATCCAAAGGTTCAAGGAACAGGGGCAGTCGCCAGAGTTTTCCCGAATAAACGAATAACAACTTGAACTGTCATCTAAATTGAGGTCGTGCGGATGAGTCTCTCAGCGGCACGCCCGCGAGCAAAAGGGTGCTTTGTCGGTCCTCAGGCCTCCTCATTGATTAGTATACTCAAGCGATACGAGGGAGCTTTAACGGGCTGGCATGTGTGTCAAGACCAGCGGTCGCGACTTCCCTGTTACCCGGAGGTGTCTTCCTCAGTTACCTTTCTGCGGAATGCCACATACGCGGCAGGGTGCAAGATTCGGTTTGGTCGTGCATATCCGAGTCTAGGAATCGGTGCGATATAAACACATACGAACATCTGGGTATCTTGATCACAGTAGCAGGGTCGAGAGTAGTTGAGAGCTTGTGTCCGATGCTGGCGCGCCGTCTTCCAACGGAAGTACGTTCTCGATGCCCCGACTCCCTAATCGGAAGAAGGGGGAGAAGTATGCTGTATAAAGTATTCAGTTGTGTCAAAACACAATCGCAGCTGCCACCGTGGCGCATAGTAACAGATCGATATCTATTTTGCCACCGGGGGGCTTGGTGTTGATTATATCATCCTCACTGCACAGCTCGAGAGTTGAGACAAAGGGCCCCGGCCAGGCCCCAGGTGAAAACGGTCTTGATCACAGTTAGTATCATTCACCAGACGTACAAGGGGAATTTCGAGTTTGGCACCGTAGGAGGTTCTCGCTTGAAATATCGCAGTGAACATACTCGACAAGATAAGAGATCTCTTGTCTCTCTTCTCGTCGTGAATGCAGTAATCATAGACCCACTCGCCGTCGATGTTGATACGAAATACGGTGGGCCGAGTAGCAAAACGATGTCGCCAGTTGGAATTGAATGGATTCTTGAGTCCAGAATGGGGAGCATGTATAATGGAGACTCAGAGGAGATCCGACGTAGTGCGATGAAGTTGAAGTCGCGCGTGACATAGTTCAACGTTCGAGAGATGTACCGAGTATCTTCGAAGTGAAAGCGACGCCTTGGATCGGAGGACATCATGTGTGTGGGGTTTTCAAGCAGTTTCCTGGCAGTGAAGAGTAAGCAATCGGCGGGCAATTACGCATGTTTTCATTTCCAGTCGACGCCTTCTTGAACTCTGCCATCGTCACGCTGTCAAGGAGATCCTCGTCGAATTTCGTATTCCGGAATTGTCTTCCTCAAAATCTCCATGGTTTCGTGGAATTTCCCTTTCAGCTTAAGGGCGATCGTGGTTCGTGGAGTCGTTGTAGTGCCTTTCAACTTTGGGGCGAATCTCGGCATTGGGTGAGGGAGGAGGGTTTGGACGCGTCCCTGGTGGGAGGTCAGAATGGTGAGTAATCGGAGCAGTTGAAATCCGTATCTAAACGCGTCCATCATGAGTCGTAGTTGAGATTCAAGTTATAGCGCATAACGGCGTTTAATTTAGTCACGAATTTGCCGGCGCGGGCGGCAAATACAGCTCGTTCCCAAACCACCACCACAGCTCTGAACACGCTCAGTAACCTCCCTCTAATGGCAAAATGGACGACTACAAAACTCGCAAAATAGAATCAGTATCAGGTCTATCCGGTTCTTCAGTCATCCACATCAACATCCTCTCTTCCACAGCACTAGTGCGTCCACCCAACCTTTCTTCTCTAGCTCTCGTATTCATTCAGTCATTCACTGCACAGTCATCGATAGCTCTCTACTACGCCCTTCGAACGCGGTTCCCCTCCAGCCCCACCAAAGGATTCACAGCGTCATGGCTCCTACTCATCTTCCCCCTCCTCCTCTCAATGACCCTCTTCGCCAACCACCCCGAACTTCTCTTCCTCTCCTTCGCCGCTCCAGCAGCAGCTCTAGTCTACCTCAAACCTCGAAAAGAACGTGGAGTACCTCTTCCCTCCACATTGACTTCCCCCACCACTCTCGCTCCCGAATCCCCCCCTTGGCCTCGAACGTGGACCTCCCCAGCCTCACCCCTCGAACCCCCGACACTCGAGTTCCCTAGACCGAAGGTGACGGTTGCGCAGCTGAATTGCGTGACGACGTATAGAGCACACATGCTCATGATGACGATTTTGGCGATTTTGGCGGTGGATTTTCAGGTTTTTCCGAGGAGTTTGGCAAAGTGTGAAACGTTTGGGGTGTCTTTAGTGCGTTTCCCCCCCACCCCACCCCATGGTGTATTATATGTGCTAACCCAACCAGATGGACTTGGGCGTCGGGTCGTTTGTGTTCACTCAAGGATTGGTTTCTGCTCTTCCGTTGATTAAGGATCCTCGTCATTTGTTGTTACCTCTGGCGCCCAAAGTGAAGACGATAGTGAGGAAGATGGTGCCTGTTATCTTGCTTGGATTGGTCAGAGTTGTGTTGGTGAAGGGGGCGGATTATCCTGTGAGCACAAGCACACCTTTACAATTCAACGGCGCTAACGCGAACGAATGGAATAGGAACACGAGACGGAATACGGCGTTCATTGGAATTTCTTCCTCACTCTGGCTGTTCTACCTATTCTACAAGTCTTACTTCACCCGTTCATGGCGTATTGCTCGATTACTACGATTGGAATGGCAGTCATATTTCGTGAGCCCCCAACAACCCGCTCCCCCCCGTCTTCGTTTTGCGATCTAACTCTCAATGGCAGTTCATCAAGTCGCTCTAACCAAGTACGGCGTTGAAGACTACGTCTTCACAGCTCCACGTGTATCCCTCATCAGCGCGAACAAAGAAGGGCTCGTCTCTCTCACCGGTACGTTCCAGTCTCCACCCCATCCCATCCCCCACTCACACTTTTTCCTTCCCCCACTCACCTCCTTCCCCCCTCCCCACCTAGGCTACCTCTCCATCCACCTCTTCGGCCTAACCACCGGCGTCCTCATCCTCCCCCCCTCCCCCTCCTACTTCCGTCGCATCCGCCGCCAACTCGGAAAACTCCGCACCGAAGACGACGATATCAAAAAACTCACCGCCCCGAGACAGACGGACAAGACGGCGGCGGAGTTGGGGTCGTATGCGTTTGTGTGGTGGTTTTATTTTGGACTGGTGAGGTGGCTGGGGGGGGATGGGGGGAGGGGGGTGTCGAGGAGATTGGTGAGTGGTCTTCTTTCGTTGTTTGATGCGTTGGTGTTGATGATGATGGATGTGTAGGTGAACGTGTCGTATGTGTTTTGGGTGTGCGCGTACAATACGTCGTTCATTTTTGGGTATATGCTTCTTGATATGGTGTTCTTCCCGACGCCGCTTCCTGCCAAACCGAGGTATAGGGGGAGGGGCCGGGACAAGGACGAGGAGAAGGACAAGGTTGAGGTGGTTGACTATTCGTATACGGACAATTCGGATGAAGTACCCCCAGCTATCTTTCGTGCTATCAATAAGAATGGGCTTGCGCTTTTCTTACTCGTAAGTCTCCCTCTCCCTCTCTCTATCTCTCTCTCTCTCTCTCGCTGACCCTCCCCCCTCCCTCCTCCCCCCGTAGTCAAACATCGCCACGGGCCTCATAAACCTAACCATCCCAACACTCGACACCTCGGATTTCTGGGCGATGGTCGTGTTGAGTGGGTATGGGTTTGGGGTGTGTCTTTTAGCTTGGGTGGGTAGGAATAAAAGGGTGTTGAGTTTGTAAAAAGAAGCAAAAAAGCGACGTTTTGAAAAACTCACGATGAATACGACCTCGAGAGGGAACTCCTTCGAACTTCAAGCGTTGCAACAATTCCCTGACTCTTCTTGTTTGTTGGTTTGCTCTGTTCGATCTGGGAAGCTGAGTGTACGGTTTCTCGGTGTTTCTCCTTCTTTTCAAGGGCCCCTCGTTCCTTCATTGAACTACCGTCGTCACTGTGTAGTTCATGATCGATGATCTCTCCAATTGAACCCTGGGTAGCAGTAGGTCGAGATGACGCAGCAACAGCAAAAAGCAAAAAGGCCGTGACGTTGATTCATCTAGGATTTTAGACTAGGGAGAAACGTGGGGGGAGCCGATTTATAAGCAAAGCAGCCTGAGCCACTTTCGGGGGCCTATAGTACTTGACTCAAAACCCCTCCGACCACTCATGAGTTTTTCGAAAAACCTACCCTGGGTCGTCTGTCACGACGAGGTATGTTCTGTTGAAGCCGAACGAGGACGAGGAATTGGGAGAAGAATGGGGGGAATGGAAGATGCCGAATGGCTGGTTGGAATATGTGGGGAAGGTCTTCTACGCCTATTTGTCAGTGAAAAATGTGAGTTGATAAAATTCAACGGGCGTTGGGGGGTGGTTGTCATCCAGAGCTGACTGTTCGCGTTAGTAAACCCGCACGGCGCATTGAGTTCCTGAGTCGCTTGCTTTGTTTCCATTTTGGCTAGGTTTTATATGGTTTTCCCCAGGTAGTTCAACGATTTTAACGATGTTTCGTCTGTTGTAAAGTACTGTACATAATAATGATTTTGACCGTCTTCATCGATTTTTGAGTCATGGGCATTGTAGCTCCTGTTTGTAGTTCGTGACGTTTGAAGCAGTGTGGCGTTGTGGCGTCGTTGACTGGCAGCTTGAAGTGACGTCATCGACGATGAAACGAGGTGAGGCAAGTGGAATGGGTTGCTTGCTTGCTTCCTTTCCCCTTTACCACCACCTCCCACCAACTCACTGCGATAATGCTAGGATACCAGTACGTTCAGCCCATACCATCTTCGTTTCTTACAACTCATCTTGAACTTTTGAATATAGTTTTCATGGACCAAGAATCACACGTACGCGCCAATTCTACTTCCTTTCCCCTTCCGCTCATTTTTTCTACCTAACACAGACTCTCATAAACGACACAGAATTATTCCTGGGTTTTTATATGTCACGTTTTATGGTCTCAAACCCAAGTTTTCGATGCAACTCGGGAGACATGTTCATGTGAACTAATGATGAGGGTTGCGCACCCAGACGGATACCCCGCATGTTTTTTTGTTTTTTCTTCTGGTGAGTAGTTCGGAGTTCGAGTTGACAAGATTCTCATTTCATTTTCTTTGCATTCGCATTCGCATAGATCGACCGCGGACCTTCTTTCTTTCCTTTCCGTTTCGTGTTTTTTGTTCGCTCGGACTGTAGTATACCATGCTGTCAATACCAAACCAAACTTGCTTACTCCGACTTTTCATTCCCAATCGAATGTTCATCCCCACCCGCACTTCCGATGCCAATATTCGTATGAACCGGCCCTCTAAACCGATGCCTCCCCCAAAACAACCACGTCAACGCGACGATGAGGATGACCCCGCCTACGGAGACGACGGCGTAGTTCATGTTGTTTTCGTTGACGGGGTGGGAGGTCGGGAGGACGAAGAGGATGCAGACGAATATCGTGAACTAAGAGATGAGGGGGGCGGGGGGTGTTAGTTTGGGATTGAGAGTTTGTGCTGGAGAGGGACGTACTGCGAAGCCGGCGGCGTTGATGGCCCATGACCAGCGACCGAGGTGGAATGGGCCTCGGACGGTCAGTCTAGAAAGAGGTTGGGAGATGAGGGGAGCAAGTAAGGAAGACGTAAGACTTACGCAGACGGCCAGAACACGCGGATGATGATGGGTTGTAGGTATCCGAGCATGACAGCGATAGCGGCAGACGACAAGATAGCGTTGAACTGGCCACAAGAAATAAAACGAATGACATCTCTTCCTCTTCTCAGCATGGCGAAAACACTCACAGCAATAGGCGACCCAATATACGCACACGAAATAACACACCCCACCAATACAGACGTCCACACCCCCACATACGGAGCCTGAAACCTATTCAAACTCATATACGCCTTCTTCGCCGGAAACGCATCATCCCTCGCCAACGCATAAAACAACCTCGAGCTCGCCGTAAACGCCGTCACCGCCGCCATAAACTGCGCCAGGCCCACAAACGTCAAACACATCAACGTCAACTTTGGGCCAACCGCATCATAATAAAGCTGAGCGATCGGAATCGCATACGACGTCGCTTGGATGCTAGGGATACTTTGGACGGAGAAGAGGAGGGCGAGCATGTATGCGAGACCGATGAGCCATGAACCGAGGATGCTGGCGACGACGGCGATGGGGGCGAGGAGTTCAGCGTTTTTGGCTTCTTCGGCGACTTGGCCGGCGGTTTCGCTGCCTTCGAGGGTGTAGACGGCTTGGAGGAAACCGAGGAGGACGACGAAGGCTTTGGATTCCCAGCCGGTGAAGCTGCGAACGAAACGAACACGAATGTTAGAGGAAGGGTTGGGCTCGTAGAGGTGAGGTTTACTTTTCAAAATCTGTGAAGACGAAGCTTGCGCTGTTCTACATTGACACGCGTTAAAAACAGGACGAAAAGGGAGTAAGGGGGCCTTTGCTTTACCTTCGTAGGCGACTTGACTAAAAGAGTCACAACGAGAACGAACGTCCCCGCAAGCGTCCACCAAATGTTAAAGTTGCTCATCCGCCCGATGGCTTTGGTACCAATCGTGTTGATGATCCCAGAAGCGATGTTCACCCCCCACGCGATTGCAGCGATCTCGACCCGAGTGAGGATTCGCCCTTGGCCGACTTCTGCTAGGGAAGCTAGGTAGAGAGCGGTACTGGCGTGGTGTTGGATGTCAGGGAACACGGGGAAAAGTAGGTTGAGCCTCGTACCTGAGGTTTCCGGAGGTTCCTGTAAGGGTCATGGCGATTGAGTAGATCCATCCTGTACAGACTTGAGGACCGTGTATCAGATAGAGATTCGCGATTTGGGGGGAGGGTTGTTGTGAATCTTTTTGACGTACATCCAAGGACCGGCCGATCCGGTTTCATCTTGCAGACCCAGAAATATAATCCGCCCATGGTAGGACTGTGTTTTCGAGTTCAGCATCCGAGAAGCGGGCCTCTCTACGGTGAAAACTCCAAACTCACAAAGCACTACATATCTCTGCTTGGCTCAACGCGATGAATAGCATGAATAACGAGCATATCTGTCCGAGTCGTCCGCGTCAGTCTTCTCTCTTCTTTTTCGGAAAGGAAAAAGGGAACCCACATTCCATCCCCAAAATAAACCTACGATCGCGTATAGTTGTTAGTTAGCAACCCCATACCAGTAGATAGAAAAACACGCGTGACGCACCTAAAGGCCCCCCAGAGAACAACCCAGTCTGGAACGCACTACTCATCCCCGTCAAAATCCCAATCGCACAGAACGATATCCCCAAAACTCCAAAGAGCGACATCTCTCGACGGAACTCGGGTTTGTAGCCCAGTTCGAGGAGCCGTTTGTCGGATTCGAGGAGTTCCCCGGGTTCGTTTGCATTTGCGACGGGGGAACGTTCGACGTCTGAATGGGACATGATTGCGCAGGGAAGAAGAGCCTCTGTTGCCCGAAGCGAGGAAGAAGCCTGCTGGCTGGTTGTTTGTAGTTCCCGTTATCCTATGGTTTAGTCCCCTTCTGTTGAACAGGGGTTATCACGAGGTGGGTGTACATGTGGTCCGTATCTGTAGGATGATGGGGGTTCTAAATTAAGCTCGAGCTCGTGGAGGTGGTAACTGAATAAGGTGTAGCATACCGACTAAGGGGCTGTATATGTATGTTGCGCGAAGATTTTGACTAGAGGGTACACCTTTCCTGCATGACTCGGAATAAAGTTGAGAAAATCTGCGTAGGTCGAGGTTGACGTTGAGATACGACGATGGTGGCGGTTGCAGAGAAAGTGAAAGCTGAACGTGAACAATCACATCAGGAAATGAATTCCCATCTGCACCACTGTTGACCGACACTGTTCGGATGTTATCTTTTTGTTTTCTGGTAGGGCAAAGTCACCCCCCCAGGAGCGACTCAGTGCGAGCTGGCCAATGGTCATACGTTTCAATGAGATACAAATACATAGAGGTAGATATATACTACAAACAACAGGAATTGGATGAACGGCTTCGGGTTCTGGGGTTGAGAATGAGAGACACGTTGAACGGAGAGGAAGGCCAGCGTACCGTAACGAAGTTGAAGTCGTGTGTGACAAAGTTTAATGCTCGAGAGAAGTACCAAAATCGCATCTGGGTATCCTCGATGGTAATACCGAAGCGAAAGCGACGCCTTGGATCGGAGAACATCATGTGTGTCGCGTTTTCAAGCAGTTTCCTGACGTTCTGTCCGGCGAAGAATAAGTAATTATTCGAGCAATCGGTAGCGACTACTCACGTCGTACAAGTTTTCTTTCCCGGTCTTCTTCTTGAACTTTGCCGTCGTCACAATGTCGAGAATATCCTTTTCGCTGTCGGGAAGAATGAGTTCTTGGCCACCGTCTGTCATAAAACCCGTTAGACTGAGTATCCAATAGCGATGCGTGATTCGGCTTACATGTGAACCGAACAGTCGGCTGTTGCCCAACTGTTCAGACTTTCTTCGCAACATCCACAACCGCCGAAGAGATGTCCTCCAGAGTTTGTACACCTTGTTCTCGGAGCCATCCATCTCCGAAGGGTCCACATCATACCAGCGCCATCTGTGCTCTGCGGTCGTCGCGTTATACACGATTGTCCCGTTGTTGATGAGCCGCTGGAAAACCTCGTCTACCTTACCCTCTGGAACGTCTGGCACGACACTCTACAGAAAGTAGGAGACGTCAGGTTTCGGAAGCTTGTCCTCCGTAGTCTTCATATTCGTCTTCCGGATCTGACTCGTGTGCCCTTTCGGGGTGTATTCTGTTACTCTTTATTGAGGGAAGTTGGAGGAAGGTTTAGGCGCATCCGGCATATCAACTGGTGGTATGAGGTCAAGTTTGTTAGAACCCAGAACACGATAAGGGTTGAACTTCATACCTGGACGCGTCCATTGGTTAGAGAATTGGCGTGGTTGAGGTTCAAGTCCAAGCGCGACCTGAGCCACAAATTGGGAAATTATGGCGACGGGCGGCAGATACGGCGGTTTGATGGCGGTTATGCCTGCCATAACCTCCTTACCTCCACTCACAAACCAAGTACTCTACTTGTTGCTGTTCGAATGCTGCTCAACCCTCTGATCGCTGAGCGCTGAGCAGCATAGTGAGTGTCAGTGTCAAGTCCCAATCTTCGCTGCGTATCCTCACCGACTCATGTTCGAACACAGGCTGGCTATGACTCACGCACGATGGGCGTTGCAATTCAATTCAGACCACCAGGTTAATATATTAAAAGCCCGGTTGATGGCGACTGGTGACGCGGACGGTTCACCAACCCTACTCACTACTGTTCAATGCCTCAAGACAACCTCGTAGCTTGAAACTCATGGCTTCCGATGCAGAGTTGAAGCGCCTCGAGGAGAGTCTGAGGTGGACTTTTGCGAACAAATCGAGGTTGCAAGGCTTTCTGGCCAAAAAGGGTCGTCCTGCTCAACGATGGCTGGATCGGATGCAGCAGGTGAGCCATACTTTTTGCAAGGAAACAAAAGGAAAAACTGACCTCTCGTTGCAGCTCATCGACTACCCATCTCTATCGCCAGAGCTACGACCTGCAATTTGTACCGTCATGCTTCGCCTATCCAAAACTTCCGGCTTGCACCCAACATGTTTGTCGATACAAAATGTCACAAAAATCGGAGATTATCCCGTTGCTGCAGGAGGATTTGGGGACGTTTGGAAGGGAACCATTGGTGACTCGGGCGAAATAGTGTGCTTGAAGGTGGTGAAAGTGTACCTCAAATCAGACCTGGACAAATTGACAAATGTGCGTTTCTGGTTCTCGTCACTATACGACTGAATTGTTATCTCTGCGATAGGAATACCAACGAGAAGCAATTCTGTGGCGACAGACCAAACATCCGAATGTTTTACCCTTCCTCGGAATCTATCAGCTCGAGCAAACCCAACAACTATGTTTGATTTCACCGTGGATGGAGAAAGGGAACCTCGTTCAATTTTTGAAGAGGACGAAGAGGGAAGATGTAGACCACTACATGCTGGTGAGTAACTTGCCCGTTCTTTGCAGCGTGTCATGCTGATGAGAGCATTTCAAGGTCTACGACGTTGCGTCCGGGCTGGCTTACCTGCATAAGAAGAAGATCGTTCACGGAGACTTAAAAGGCCTTAACATCCTCATAACCGACTCACTCCGAGCTTGCATCGCGGATTTTGGGCTATCCCATGTTGCTGATTCTCAAGGTCTCCGAATCACCACTTCCACGACACGGCCTGTTGGTACCGCGCGATGGCTTGCCCCAGAACTACTCCTCGGCAGTGGAGGTCCATCAAAGGAGAGTGACGTGTACGCATACGCGTGCGTTTGCTACGAGGTGAGCCCGGGCTTCATTTCAAACTCGTTCGGGAATCTCAGACGGGCTTTGAACATAGATCTTTACTGGTCTCCAACCGTTTCCCGAGCTTGCGAACGAGATGGCGGTAGCGTTCAACGTGGCCCAAGGCAAGCGCCCGTCGAGGCCCGAAGGGATATCTGAGCTCTCAGACTCGATGTGGGCCCTGATCACCCTGTGTTGGGACGCAACTCCTTCGTCTCGACCAACTGCTAGCCATGTGCTTGAACAAGTCGAAGAAATGAACTCAGTGGCATCAACCTCACCGGCTTCAGATTGGAGCGAATCTTTGTTCACACATGTCTGGGAGAACGTCGAGTATCCTGCTACATCCCCTGTATCTGCCAATGGGTCTCAACCCGGAGCTAATCGGAGCTTCTCCTCTTTGCTGGAAGCTACACCCAACCCTAGAACGCTCCAGAGAGCGACCTCGTACGTTGAACCAGTCGTCGAATTGCGACTTTTGCTCACTCTTTAACAGGGAACCCGTATTGCATTCATTCCCGCCTTCGCCTGTTCATGCTTCACCCCCTTCTCCC
>JANHQD010001090.1:0-27626 GCA_024721195.1 Marasmius sp. AFHP31
AAAGAACTATGGGATCGCTTGGTTTCCCCTCCTTCAGAACAAGATCGACTCTGTATTTCCATATCCTCACCGGCAACATCAACTTTCGCCCCGGAGAACGGTTTGCAAGCACTGATATGTTGGGCTACGCTCAGTGAGCAGGCAAGTAGTAAAGGGCAATACCTGCGTTTCTCCAGCTGATATACCGACATAGGCAGAGAATCTCGCAGTCCCACCACGATGGATCCCCACATTCCGCCATATATTCGCTGGTTCCTCCGTGCTCGTTACACACACAGAACCCGCATTGCTCTCCGAAATCGTTGTATCTGCGCTCAGCTCAGAAGCCTATGATGCCAGTCTCTCGGACCAGAACTCGATTCTGCAATCTCTGAGCAATTCTCAACGCATCCTACGGCAGGGCTCTGTACAAGCCGTCGGTTCGGTCGATTCCTCGAAGCAGTTACAATTCCGGTTGGACATGCTCGAACCGGTGCTTCAAGGATACGTTGCGGAGGGCAAAACCAAAGTCATTGTCATCCCTTCCTTCGAAAGCCCGAACGGCCATCTCGAGGTCGCAGAAGCATCTGATTTAGAATCGGGAAGCGATTCCGAAACAGTTGAAATTGACGAAGACTTTCTCGGGAACTCTGTCGCCAACTTCACTTTTCAGCCAATCTCCCCGTTGTCGGACAAATCCATCGCATCTGGTGCTGGTTCGAGCTCAACGAACGACGTCACGCTTGAAGCTAGGCCCTTATCTCATCTGGTCTCTGTTGAGAACGACGACGTTACTGTTTACCTTCGTACTGCGGACCTGAGTCGAGTGGGACTGTTGAACGGGGACTGGGTATGTTTCATTTGCCCTTCCTGTGACCATCAAACTCATTCTTCCAGGCTGTAGCATGCACTTCCTCCAAGTGTCGTCTGGTACGTGTTATTGCGAACGATCTGATAGTAGAGGCAATGTGGGTTGTCTTTTTGTCGTATCAAAGCAAATTTGACTAACAACACCCCCTCAGCGACATCGTGAAGTGCTCACCGACCTTACTGCACAACCTTCATCCAGAGCCAGCTGCGGAACCCGTTCGCATCTCCCTGAGACCTAGTCCGTTCGGATCAGGAGATCCCACTATACCTACCGCCAAATACATCACGATCGCCCGAGTTGCCTCTCCGTTATCCAACAACCGCGTTTACCAGGCCCTCTTTGTGAGCGGACTATCGGCTTACTTCCACGAAAAACGACGGCTAGTCAAACAAGGGGATCTGATTGCTGTTGGACTTGCGACCGACGACGTTTTGCGAGATAGTGAGAATGAAGATTCTACAACCGAAAGGTGAGGATTTCACTTATTAACATGTGTCTCAATCCATGTAACGAACACTTATCAGATCCGATGTGGTCAACAATGGTGTGGTCTTCTTCATGGTCACAAATATCGAGCACGCCACTATATCCAAAGGCAAAGAACCAACACAAATGGATGCATATTTCGGATCGACAACAGGAGAACTTGGTTGCTGGTTTGACTCGAATGGTGCGACCCGAATGACGCTTACTGGGTTGGAACAGTCTCGCGTCCCAGATGTCTATCCCTACCTTGGACTTGGTATGGCCATTTGTTTAGTACCTCCTTCCTCCTACATCTAATCTTGAATCAACCGCCGTATCAGGTCGACCATTGGATCCCATCGACCTGAAAGCTCCACGCTCGCAGTCCAACCCACGAAAGCCTTTAGACCAGTTATATTCAATCGCCTCCGTCATATCGCAGCCTTCGGGTGTCGATTACAACCTTCAGCTCACTGCTTTATTGAAAGGCAATCGAGGTGTAGGGAAATTTACGGTCACCCAGTCTGTTGCCAGGCTCCTAGGCTTACATCTACTCGAGGTGAATGCACACTCGTAGTGGCGAAAAGGCGTTCAACTAATTATATCCATGTCCTCGATAGGTCAACTGTTACGACGTCATTGGCGACAACG
The DNA here is from genome assembly GCA_024721195.1 of Marasmius sp. AFHP31. Classification (NCBI taxonomy): domain Eukaryota; kingdom Fungi; phylum Basidiomycota; class Agaricomycetes; order Agaricales; family Marasmiaceae; genus Marasmius; species Marasmius sp. AFHP31. The sequence goes on from JANHQD010001090.1 coordinate 1,967, forward strand.
ACACTCAGACAGAAGCTCTCCTACAAACGCGTTTCGAAAACGCCGAAACATGCGCTCCCTGCATTCTTGTTCTTAGACACCTAGAAGCGTTCGCGCAAACTACTCAAGCTCCGGAAAGTGGTAAAGGTAACGTGCACTCGTTGACTTGAAGTCGGTGAGTAAGAAAAAAATGCTCAACTGCTCGTAGAACCTGTCCTTGTTAGTAGCCTTCGGGAGTGCATAACGAATGCGCAACAGGTTTGGAAGAAATCTGGACACCCTGTCATTGTTTGTGGAACTACCAGCCAGCCAGACCGCGTACCTACCGCAATGGTATCCTGCTTCAAACATGAGATTGTTTTCGAGGTGTGTTTTGGATCTTTCTTTTCTTTTTTGGTTTGTCGTTGAAACGGATCTCAGGCTCCAGAGGAACATGAGAGGGCGGAGATGTTGCGGAGTCTTCTAAGCCGCGCCATTTTGTCACCTGACGTTTCGATGTCGGATTTGGCTCAACAGACTGCTGCTTTTGTCGCTGGAGACCTTGCGGACCTAGTACATCGCGCTGAGGCTGCTGCCATCATGAGAGCTTCATCTGCTGGGTATGTATGGGTACAATATTCTCTTGATTCTATTCCTGATCGTCTTGCAGGGAAATCGGCGGAAGCAACATCTCGAAGGCAGGTATCCCGTTGACCAGCGCAGATTTTGAGAATGCACTCGGGCAAGCGAGAGCGGCTTACTCGGAGAGTATTGGGGCTCCAAAGATTCCCAGTGTTTCTTGGGACGACGTCGGTGGTCTTGCACAGGTCAAGGCGGACATTATGGACACAATACAGCTACCGCTCGATCATCCCGACCTGTTTGCGGACGGTCTAAAGAAACGTTCAGGTGCGATATCACACATCCTCTGTTCCCTCATCAAGTGCTTACCCTGTCCTGTCGTAGGAATCCTGTTGTATGGTCCGCCGGGTACCGGAAAGACGCTCATAGCCAAGGCAGTGGCTACCTCTTTCTCTCTGAACTTCTTCTCGGTCAAGGGACCGGAGCTGTTGAATATGTATATTGGAGAGTCCGAAGCAAACGTGAGGCGAGTCTTCCAACGGGCGAGGGATGCCAAACCCTGTGTCATCTTCTTTGACGAACTTGACTCAATCGCTCCCAAACGAGGGAACCAAGGGGATTCCGGAGGTGTCATGGATCGTATCGTCAGCCAGCTGCTCGCTGAACTTGACGGTGCGTCCGGGGGAAGTGGGAGTGCGGATGTGTTTGTCATTGGCGCTACGAATCGACCAGATTTGCTCGATCCTGCTTTACTGAGACCTGGAAGGTGAGCATCCATTCGAGTTCATCACGGGCGTGCTTTGATGGTGGTTTAGATTCGACCGGATGCTGTATCTGGGTGTCAGCCAAACTCACGAGGCACAGGTCAATATCATAGAAGCGTTGACACGGAAATTCCGTCTCCATCCAGACCTGAACCTCGAGAATGTTGCGGAACAGTGCTCGTTCAATTACACTGGAGCCGATTTCTACGCCCTGTGCTCGGATGCGCTGCTCAACGCTATGTCACGGAAAGCAGAGGAGCTGGAGGAAAAGATTGGTATGTCTTTTGCTCATCGAATCGTTCATTGGCTCACGACGCTTTGTAGCTGAACTTAACAAATCGCCGCCATCTAATCAACACCCTCATCCCTTGACTCCTCAATATTATCTGGCTGAGATGGCTTCTGAAGAGGAAATCCAAGTTTCGGTCACACAGGACGACTTCGATCGCGCAGTCCGTAGTCTTGTCCCAAGTGTCAGTCAGGCGGAGATGGACCATTATAGAACAATTCAGAGCCGCTTTTCTCAGAGCAAAGGCGCAGTTCAAGATAAATAGCACATTAGCTGTACTAGGACTAGACCTAGCATATCATGATTACGCAGAGCAATGCGTTGTGCAAAGCGCAGTTTCGCAGTTTTTGGAGTAAGCGTTGTCATCAAGTACGCAGCCGCCAGTGGCTGTGTAATTTTATGGCACCCCCTTCTTATGAACCACTTCCAACGACTGAGGATGAGCAACAGCCTCATCCTGATTCCAACCAATCCGACAAGAAACGCAGTATAAAGCGTCCTCTCCTTTTATTCGCAGCATTTGTTCTTGTAGCTTGCGTTTTCTACCAAACCGGCAGGTGGTCTGTGACGCAATCACCATCAACAAGTTCTTCCGCGACGCCCACAAGCACAGCAACACCACCAGATTCAGACTCAGGATCTAAGCAAAACGGAACAGACTTGGAACAGGGAGAAGAGGAGATGTCACCAGGAAAATACAGTATTGGCTAGTCCGTGGTCTTTCTCGTATTCTTGGTCGTTACTTGGCTAAATAGACGTCATTATAGCTTTGTGAATTGGTCAGCACATACCCAGCAATACTTCTCGACGAGAACTGACTTTCTTGCGCAGGGGTATCTATGGGAGAAAATTCCCTCCGTCATTGATACCAGTTCGGGATTTAACGTGCGTACACCGACAACACTCCTCACACGATTAACACCTAATATGAACACAGACATGTTCTCTATGCCTTTGCCAATGTCAATGCTGGATCTGGCGAGGTTCATCTATCCGATAAATGGGCTGACCAAGATATTCACTATCCCGGCGATTCTTGGAACGATAATGGTCACAATCTGTACGGAAACTTCAAGGCCATCTACAATCTCAAGAAGGCGAATCGACACTTGAAGGTTCTGTTGTCGATCGGAGGGTGGACGTACTCGCCTTCTTTCCATCCGGTGGTCGTGTCGCCACATCTAAGGGCTAAGTTCGTAGAGAGTTCGATCAAACTACTCGAGGACTATGGTCTCGACGGGTTAGATGTCGACTACGAGTACCCTCAGAATGACGACCAGGCGAGAGGCTACGTGTCGTTGCTGAAAGAGTTGAGGGAGGCATTGGATAGGCACGCAAGCCAGAAGGGGTGCAATTACCGATTCTTATTGACGGTGCGTTGGATGACCGGTCCTTTCTGATATTTTTTGCTCAAATATGTTCATAGATTGCTGCGCCTTGCGGTCCTCAGAACTATGAGAAGCTTCACATAAAGGCAATGGACCAATACCTTGACCTATGGAACATGATGTCTTATGATTTCGGTCAGTAAGGATCGTCCTCTCTCTCTGGGCAAGCATATTGACCCTCTCCACAGCTGGATCCTGGGACCAAGTCGCCGGTCATCAAGCAAACTTGTATGGCGAACCCATTAGTGCTCACCGAGCTATAACCTATTACATCAACCACGGTGTCGCACCTAAGAAGATCATTATGGGAATGCCTCTGTACGGACGGTCGTTCCTCAACACACAAGGTCCCGGTGCGCCCTATTCTGGCGTTGGCATCGGAACTTGGGAAAATGGAGTCTACGATTACCGTACTCTTCCCCTCCCCGGTTCTTTCGTCATGCGAGACGATAAGATCAAGGCATCCTGGACGTACGACTACAACAAGAAAGAGATGATCAGTTTCGACAGTGAGGAAGTTGGCGAATGGAAGGGTCAATGGATCAGAAAGATGGGGCTTGGCGGAAGTATGTTCTGGGAACTGGCAAGTGTTTTTCTACCTCCTAATAGGGTCCCACCCTGATTGGTGATGGTTTCGTTTAGAGTGGGGACAAAGGCAGCGATCGTGACGGTATGGAGAAAGGCCCCGGGAAGGATCCACAGCCCGGTCGCAGTTTGGTCAGGATTGTGAAGGACTCTATGGGAGGACTGAATACGCGCGAAGAGAATTGGCTGAGGTACGAGGGGAGCCAGTTCGATAACATGAGGAAAGGTATGCCCTAGTACCCCGCAATCTCAACGGACGGATAGGTTGGATACCACGGACATCGAAGTCTACACATAAAGTACCCACAACATAATGGTAGCGAATGTACTATATATTTGCATCGTGCTTTCCAGCGAGGTGAACGGGAAATGCCGAACAATCGAACTGCCGTTGTATTTGAAGCGCAGTTGCCGGAAATCACCCTTTCTTCCGCAGCACTCGCACACCCGAATTATACCTCAAATCTCAGAGCAAGATGTCGCCAGGGAAGCACAGTGTTGGATAGTGAGTTGAACTTCCTCCGTTTTCCGGGCAGCTAGTTGAATGTATCATACCTTAGTTTCGTGAACTGGTCTGTATCGTGTCCAGCAACTTGCGCAGGAGTGTTATACCTAATATCCAACCATATGCAGGGGAATCTATGGCCGAAAATACCCGCCATCCTTGATTCCAGTTCAAGACCTGACGTGTGTATCTCTCGCGCTCGCATTCAGTATCGTCGATATTCGCGCGTATCCTAATCCTCATGCAGACACGTCCTCTATTCCTTCGCGAACATTAATGCGGAAACAGGCGAAGTACATCTAACTGACAAGTGGGCCGACGAAGAAATTCACTACGATGGCGACTCCTGGGACGAACAGGGCCAAAACCTGTATGGAAACTTGAAGGCGTTATACAAACTCAAGCAGGCGAACCGACACTTGAAGGTCGTTCTGTCAATAGGAGGGTGGTCATATTCATCGTCGATTCACCCTGTCGTCGTGTCGCCCGAATTGCGAGCGAACTTTGTGCAAAGCGCGATCAGGTTATTGGAAGATTACGGTCTCGACGGATTGGATGTCGATTACGAGTTCCCCCAGGATGACGAACAAGCATGGGGATACGTAGAGCTGGTGCGGGAGTTGAGAGAGGCTTTGGACAATCATGCGAGCCAGAAAGGATGCAATTATCGATTCTTGTTAACGGTACATTCATCGTCGACGGTTCTGTTTCCGCTCATTCAAACGCCCCCTTCAGATCGCTGCGCCGTGTGGGCCCTCGAACTACGAAAAGCTCCACGTCAGTGAAATGGACCAATACCTCGACCATTGGAACCTGATGGCTTACGACTTCGGTAAGGGGCCTTCGAAGCCTTCTGTGTCATCCGGTTTGCTGGGCATATATCAACTCAACCTTGTCCGCAGCCGGTTCTTGGGACCAAGCGTGTGGCCATCAGGCGAACTTGTATGGCGGACCTATCAGTATTCATCAAGCGGTTTCGCATTACATGAACCATGGTGTCGCACCCCACAAGCTGATTCTTGGTATTCCACTTTATGGCCGTTCCTTCCTCAATACCGAGGGACCAGGCGCTTCGTACTCTGGTGTTGGATGCGGAACTTGGGAGGAGGGATCCTACGATTACCGAGCTCTTCCTCTTCCTGGTGCCGAAGTCATACACGATGAGGAAACAAAGGCTTCCTGGACATACGACCCTTCGACGCAAGAGATGGTCACCTTCGATAGCGAGGACGCCGGTCGCTGGAAGGGTGAATGGATACAAGAGATGGGTTTGGGTGGGAGTATGTTTTGGGAATTGGTGCGTAAATCGCTTTGCGACGAGTTTTCTCGTTCTGACAGGTACCTGGTCCGCACAGAGCGGAGACAAAGGCTGCGACAGAGATGGCATCGAAACTGGACCTGGTAAGGACCCGCAACCTGGCCAAAGTCTAGTGAGTATCGTGAAAGAAGCCATGGGAGGGCTGAACATGGAAGAGGAAAACTGGTTGAGTTACGAGGGAAGCAAGTTTGACAATATGAGGGCAGGTATGCCATAGATGAGTGGACGGATTGGAATTTATGGCTTCGGAATTCGGAAAGATAATATAATTGTATAAGAGTGGTAGCAACTGGCCAGGATTTGTCAGGACGTGTTGGTGAATGTTGCTCTAGTCAACCAAGGTGATCCATTAAGAGGTGTAGATTAACTGAACGAGGTGCGTCCTACGTCGTCACGACTCTACAGCCTGTTGCAGGTAGAAGATTGGAACGAGTAAATACTGTCGAGGATGGCCTACGCTAGCGGTCAAGGCGCAGGCGAGACCTATACCATGTCAAATGAGTCGCGCCTTGTCAAAGCAGTATACAACGTGCACGCACTTCAGCCACCTTGGATTGTCCCTCTGCCCATTTGTACTTCAAAGAACCTCTTATTCTTTCCTCTCGTGTACTAACCTCCTTACCTAGGTAAAGAGTCAGACATGTCGAATCATTTTCGCGAAGAGTATAATAACTCACCCCTCCAAACCAATTTACCCCATGCCTTCCCGTGTTTCCCCTCACATTTGAACTTCGTCCGAGTAACTACCCAATAGCTATCCGGAATCTGCTTTTTTGACCACCGTGTCTGGTAGACATGTTTTCCTACACCGCCTGTAGGTGTCTTCGAAAGGATTTCGTAGAGACTTCCGGTCCCCGAGGGTGTCAAGGAGGGGGGGAGTTTCTGCGGTAAGAGCTTTTGTAGAGATTGGGTAATGTTAGGCGTTGAGGCTGTCGCTGTCGACCGTATTGACGTCCAGAACATGTTGGAGGTAGGATGGAGACCGTGAAAACGGGAAGCGCCGAAAAACTTAGAGCGCGGTCACGCCCGCGGCAATTTGTTTTGACCTTTATTGACAACCCTCATGTCTATCTTCCGGCGAGCACCTTTTCTTTGTCGTCGGCACTCATTGAGGACTGTGGGCCTTCGACACAATTCCTCTTTTCCTATAACACGAAGAGTAGCTCACGAGACTGACTCCCTCGGTATCCCCCTCAAACCCACTTGGTCGGTAAATGGCCTGCTCTCATCTTATCCGAAACCCACCATTTCCTCGGCCACACTCTCTCGATTACACGACTTGTCGGCTCTCATACCACCTGAAGAGGGAACAAAGGAGCACGAGAAGCTAAAGCGCGAACTAGAGGAACTCATACGGCTCGTGGAAGCGGTCAAGCTCGTGAACACGGATGGTGTAGTGTATGAACATTGGGGTCCTGAACTCGGAGACGGGGCAGAACCCTTGCCTGAAGATGTGAAAGACGAAGAAATGGAAATAAGCGGAAGGAAATTGTTGGAATACGCTACTAAGACGGAGGATGGGCTCTATGTCGTAGAGGCAGATAGGCGACGGTAGCCAGGAGATTACCTTCCACGTGTGTTCCATTCCCTGTGGTCTGTGTTTCTTTCTCATGAAGATAGCTAAGACATCAGTGGACTGAAGCTTTTCGCATAGGGCTACGGCGCTGCGTATACATATGGCTCCTCTGGAATCATCTGAATTCTGTGACGGAAAGTTGCTAGGATTCGGAAGACCAAGCCGACCCGCCGTACTCCAACGGCGTACATACCTGGTCCGCCGTTCAACCTTGCAATCCTCAAACTGGCGAACCTAGGCAGGATATAGTGCGGTTCCTCGGGCAACTATGTACCTTGCGTAGACGGGGTTTAACAGCGAACAAGCACACCCCACCAGAAAAAAACCTCCATTATCACAACAGAAACGTGCTATACGCATGTGTCATCGCGATATATATCCTCCCCTATCATCGCCTCTTAATAACACGCCAATTTGCTACCTCTATATCACCTTCGGGGGGGGCACAGGAACGAGTGACTCACCCTCCGTTCTGTAGGCTATCCATATGCTTGTGGGTACTTGTAGGCGCTCGATCGACGGAAACCGACCACACGATTGGCGTCGATTACGACTATTTTGGTAACGGTAGTGAGTTCCCCGGCCCCGAAAAATTCGTTGTCCAATGCTGGAAACAGTTTTCCCGGCAGCTTTAGTGAATTTACGGCTACCTTGAACAATAGTTCTCCGCCAGCTTGGCTATGTCACAAAAAAGGAATGGGTACTAGAATGACCAGCCTGGTGGAGGAACAGCTCGACCGCCCAAATACCTCGAGATAAAGCACACCACCACGTTGTATATCCGATGCCCGAGTGAAGGTTTGGTCGCCTTGCGTTCCCGCAAGTCTCCCGTTGTCGCCGCATTAGGTCTGAGAGTTTCTGTCAGTTGACACTGGGATAGCAAAGACCAGGGGTGCACCGTGCGACGTCACTGGATAAGTTGTGCGCTTCATGATCACAACAACAACCGAAGTGGCTTCTCATCATTTCCGAAGCACAACGTTTTGATGCGAGTTCGGAAACCGAAGTTCATCTGGGCGTGGCCTCAAAGTCAGGGATCTTGTCTCGAGCCATGCATCGTGCACCAGTTCGTGGGGACTGAGCGGAGGCAAGTTTGAAAACACCCAGAACAATTGGACACAGAAAGCAAACTCCATTTGCCGGCTGTGGTCGGCGGCCTGATCAGCTCGAAATCCTGAAAGCATAGGCCTTCAAGTGCACATAAGGGGAAAATGCACGGTGTGGGGTGTGTTGAATGTTCTTTGACATATGTATTTTTATCGATTCGTAAACCCCGCATTTGCTCCAGATAATGGAAATTTCTATCAGTATGCTCGCTTGTCGGCTTTGTCGGCTAAAAGCCCCTCAGTAGTCCAGATCTCCTCTTTCTTGACCACCACCATCTCTCTTCACGACAGCGATGGGCAAACTCTCATCGCATGTTGTTTCGTTGCTCAGCAAGCGCGCAGCACACGAACAGGGAGGTCTGCTCAACGGAAAAGATCCAACTGTCCCAAATAGCGCTGATCCTATCCGTCTCTGGATCATCCAACTTGGTGTTATCATCGCTACCGCCTCACTACTGTCGTTGGTTCTTCGACGAATTCGACAGCCCAAAGTCATCGCAGAGGTTTTAGGTGGAATACTACTCGGAAAAACGGCTTTTGGACGGATACCTGGCTTCACGGAACACATTTTCCCTGATGAAGCAAAGGGGTATCTCGTCCTCACAGCAAACATTGGGCTTTGTCTCTTCCTGTTTTTGGTCGGGCTAGAGATAGATGGTAGTGTCATCAAGAGGAACGTAAGGCTGAGTGCGACGGTGGGGCTTGCAGGGATGGTTTTACCCTTTGGACTCGGCGTGGGCTTGGCTGTTACAATATACAGGGAGTTCATCGACTCCAATGAAGTCAAATTCACTCATTTCATGCTCTTTACGGGCGTCGCATTCTCCATCACTGCGTTCCCCGTCCTCTGTCGCATCCTCACAGAGCTCAAGCTTCTGGATACCACCGTCGGCGTCGTCGTTCTGAGCGCTGGGGTTGCCAATGACATCATTGGATGGACGCTCCTGGCACTCTCAGTCGCTCTCGTCAACGCGGGGACGGGTTTAACAGCGTTGTATATCCTCCTGGTGTGTGTAGGATGGACACTCATCGTACTCTTCCCGGTCAAATACGCTTTACGATGGATCGGGAAGAAGACGGGGTCTATCGAAGCTGGCCATCCAACGATGGTTTACATGACGGTCATCATCCTTTGCGTCTTTGCCAGTGCTTTCTTTACCGATATCATTGGGGTCCATGCTATCTTCGGGGCATTCCTTATCGGACTGGTTGTTCCTCGTGACGGCGGGCTTGCTATCGCGCTGACGGAGAAGCTGGAGGACATGGTCGGGATCATATTTTTGCCATTGGTACGAGGCTTTCTTCCTTGTTATACATAATTATTAATGCCTCTATAGTACTTCACCTTGTCAGGTCTATCGACCGACCTTGGGTTGTTAAATGATGGTGCGCACAAACTCAATCTCCCCGTCATCTCATGTCTAATCTCTCTGTTCAGGAAAATCATGGGGCTACACTATCGCCATCTGCTCCCTCGCCTTCAGTGGGAAGTTTGGAGGCTGCACCCTCGCCGCTCGTTACCTCACACGTCCATCCAACTTTTCCTGGCGCGAATCAGCTGCGATTGGCTCATTGATGTCGTGCAAAGGTCTCGTCGAACTCATCGTGCTCAACGTCGGTTTGGATGCGGGTATTTTGAGCCCCAAAGTTTTCTCAATGTTCGTTCTCGAAGCTCTCGTCCTGACGTTCATGACGACACCTCTGGTCGTGAACTTCTACCCGCCAGACAAGCGAGTCAGAGCTTCAGCCGTAGGAGCCAACTTTAACAATGTTGCCGACGGTGGGGAGGGTGGAGTCAAGGATCATGGCAAGGATAAGCCCAATGAAGGTGAACAACAGGGGTTGGAGACGGTGAAGAGATGGACGAGATATACCGTCGTTCTGGATAACATGGAGCATCTACCAAGTTTGATGGCTTTCACACAGCTTGTGAAACCCTCACTATCGTCCTCCTCGCGACGTGAAGCGGCTGCAAGCTCATCTTCATCGTCATCTTCGTGTTCGTCCTCGCATCAACACAAAAGAGCGATTCTGCACCCACTTCGCCTCCTTCCACTCTCGGATCGACTTCTCTCCTCCGCACAACATTTGTCGTCTCACTACACCGACCCCGTGTTGATGGTATACCGGATGTTCACCCGCCTTCTTCCTTGGTCAGAAACGGACGTCTCCGAGCCGAGAATCGAGGTTGTCGACACGGGTGGAGATGAGAGAGCAACATGCGTTGTCGATCATGCTGTTGCTTCGACTATGGACGGCGCAGAGAACGGCAGAACGCTGATCATGTTGGGTTGGTTGCCTCCTGCCCCACCCCACCCTCATACTGCCGCACCTGCATCTACTGCCCAAACCCCACGATCGGTGTCGTATAACCCATTCGATGCGCTTTTCCGCCACCATGGGCATGGCGAGGAAGGAGCAGGTGGACATGACGATGCGAGAGAGACGACTATGCATGCCCATTTCGTACGTGGGGTGTTCAACAAAGCCGGGAAGAGCACATTCGACACTGGGCTCTACGTCGAATTGACGCACTCGAGAGGACGGGGCGAGCGAATCGGAGCTGGAGGCGAAGAGGACACCCAGATTTACCTTCCGTTCTTTGGAGGTCCAGACGACAGGATGGCCTTGGAGTTTGTTGTGCAGCTCTGTGAACGAAGAGGTGTTCGAGCTGAGGCGGTGTGGATCAAGGTTGGGGCTGATGCAGTTGACGGAGGAGCGATGACCAAGGAAGGGGACTCGCTAGCTGCGAATTTGATGACGGTCGCTTCTGCGAGGTCGACACGGACGACTGGTGCCGGTCCGTTCCCGGATACTGTGTATCCCTCGATGACTCATGAGACGCGAATGCAGTCGGTTACTGCTGACGGCGTTGCTTGGGGACGGTATTCGACGAGTTCCCCGGATGCTTCGATGATCACGTTCAGAGAGTTGCATGTCGAATCAGGGAGAGCTTTGAGAGGGTTGTTGGAGGATATCCGAGGTTCGATGTTCAGAGGGAGGAGAATTGTTGTCACTGGAAGATCGAGGAGATTGGCTGTCGAGAATCATGCCAGAGAGTTGAAGGAGGCTTTCCATGGCGGGGAAAGAACAGACGTAAGGAAGACTGTGGGGGATGTGGCTAGTGCGCTTATGAGTCGAGGTTCCTCGATGGGCCTCGATGGATTGGTGGTTGTTCAGGCGAGTGGAGAGGATCTATAGCCGTTGTAAGTTACCCATGACGACCTATCACGACGAACTGAGGCTCTACTAATGTAATACTATCACAACAACATCCATGTACATACCCATCACAATCACGACACTCACGAGCACTCGTCTATCTATCTCGCGGAACGCTTGACCGTTCGATGAAGCTTCCGGGGATATGAAGTCCGGTAGCTGGGTACTGAGTTCCTGTCAGTGGACCCACAATGCGAGGCAGTAAATGGAGCATTCATGGATGGCCGCAGCTGGTCGTCAATTACAAGAGCATATTACACAACTCGTTTCACAAAGATACTTACATCAACTCCCCATCCAACTCAACTTCAAGTAAGCTTCTCCGCGTTGATACCGATAGGTTCTTCTCCTCCTCTCCTCGACTTCAAACGGCATCATTCTACTTCTGCTTCGCCCTCTTCTTATCCGCTTCCTCCTTCCTAATCCTCGCAATTTCCACCCCAATCCCATTATGCACACGCTTATACATATCCGGCCGGTAACCCAAAGCAAACAGAATCTCGAGATGTACAAAGAACGGTGCCAAGACGACCGCTCCGATTAGGTTATCCAACAGAGCCGGTGCACGTTTCTCCGCTACACCGTGTCCGATGAATTGAGCGATCCAACAGATGGCGTGGAGAGTAGCGGCTTCGGTCAGGTGGGCGGCGCGGGACTCGGCGAAAGACGTGGCGGTTAGCAGGGAGAGTACGAGTTGCGGGGCGTAGAGAGCTGCAGCGTAGGGTTCGAGCAGGAAGTAGTAGGTGATGTAGAATGCGGTGAGTACGAATGGGACGTTGACTGTGAAGGCGAGGTATGGGTTGATGGCGACGTGGGAGGGGAAGCCTATTGAAGTGAAGAGGTTGTAGAGCGAAGCTGGGATGGGAATGTCGGCAAGGAGAACTTGCGCGGTCCTGTGAAGGTTGAGTAACTTGCACTGAACGAGAAAGGGCTACACTACTCACCAGAGAATCAAAGGTACACAGACAATGTGAATCAGCACATTGATGCGATTCGAATGGTATGCTCCATAGAATACAAGCTGCAAGACCTATTAGAACTCAAAATCCTCTGGAGAAAGGGTTCGAGTACTGACTTGTTTGTCAACGTCGAATAGAGACATCCTGGATGATAATCGTGATGATGGTCGAGTACAAGGAGCAGCGCGAGGTCTGACCCTTATATGTATGTGCAACCCCGAAACATGTGAATCTGTTCATTTAAACTCCGGCTGCCACTGGCCATTAAAGCTTGAGCCGCGGGGAAGTCTGGGGCAGTTCAATGATTCCAGAACGAGCTGGGCAACTCGGCAGGTGGAAGTATGAGAAACAGCCGCCCAAATTATCCGCTCATCCACCAGAGAAGTATAGAAATATGTGAAAGGTGAAAGGTTATCTGCACATTTCTCTGTTCGTCACGCATAAGTATAGAACAATTCAGTTACCATTATAAACCGTCCGATACGAGTACATTTGTAGTATACGAGAAAAAGGTAGGAACTGGAAGGAACATCGAACAAACCGAGAGAAAGGGGAAGAAGGAGAAGAGGAAACGGACAAGACGAGCAAGACGAAAAAGTTCGAAGATAGTGAAACTATATCGACAGTGCAGCCGGATAGACAGCGTGAAAACAGTGAATATGTATGCAGACGGGGAGAATTACAATGTTAATGTTGATCATGAATGGGTATGGGATGCGATGAGCGATGCGACAATGCACAGATTCAGGGAACAGGAGAATTCGGTCAAAGATGGACCAGTAGGTGAAGAGATAAGGGGGGCGGACGTAAAGTGGTGTTACACGTATGTATGTGATGGCAATAGATAGACGCAGATATTGTCGTGTGGCCAATGCCTAAAGGCCGTCGGGCGTGGGGAGCGGTAGCGGAACCGCAGCCGGCGACAATGTGGGGTACATGTGGGCGTTGGATGGAGTCTGCCTGTGATAGAGGGGTGAAGCATGCCTTGGGAATGGGTTTCGCGTGTTGCTGCGCGAGATAGGCGACGCTGCGACAAGAAATGTCGGTCAGTTTGCAGGAGCAAAACTACGAGGAAGAGAAAAACGCACATAGAACACTCGATGTGAACCACCTGAACGAAGGTGAAGGAGCTTCGTCAAGCTCTAGCACTTGAAAATCAACTTCAAGGCCATCAGACTCCGGCGTTTTAGTATTCGTGTTCGTATTCGTATCAGAGTTCCTTGAAGCCTCTCGTTCGTTGAACATTATCGAGGGGAGAGAAACTTGACGCCTGCCCCGCATCATCACAGGCGATTTCGGGGGGAAGAACGCAGGTAGGCCCGGCTTCAAGATCGACAGAAACTCTTCCAGTGCTTCACTGGGTAGCGGGGATCTACAATTTACGAGGTTAAGTGAATATCCGTTGATTACCGAAACTCATGGTCCCGCACCACCAGCCATGAGTGGCTAATTAACAAACTCACCTAGGAGAGCTCCTGGAATTTACCATCTCCTCTACAACAAGCCCATCATCCTCAGCAACTGTCGTAGGTGCAGATACAAGTCGAACATGCTGAGCCGGCCGGTTCAGAAACGAGTAAGCGTTGTGTGCAGGAAATGCCCCTCCCGCGGGCGCAATCCTAACAGGTCGGGGAGCAACTAGAATCGGACTGGGGGTCTCTGTCCTCATCATTGATTAGGTTATAAAGATGAAAGCGTTAGGGTAAGGATAAGGGCGTAAGAGCGTAGGCGTAGGGTGAATGGGATCCGTGCGAGAGAGTCGACCAGCAAGACTCAAGGGAAAGGAGCACTTGCATCAAATGATTCGGATCCCCCCACCAGTTTATTTGTGTGTATTTGGATTGCCCTGACTCGGGCCGACCGGCGCACTTTTTTGGCTAACGTGTTCCATCCACTCTGGTGTCAGCAGAATTTCGTAAGAGTACTTTACAGTAAACATGGTATCGGTCCAACGTATGCACGGTAAAAGTGTAGGTGTGGGGATTATCTGGGTGTACGGTTCATTACCAAAACCTCCAGTACAGTATGATGAGCACAAGGAAAAGGACCGCGCCTAACGGTGCGTATTGCCGAAGCATGGCTTGGAAGTTGATGTTCCTTGCTGCTTTGCGGTATTTCTCAGACTCGGTGCGGAGGGAAGTGGAAAGGTGGGACATTCCTATGGGCGGATTGTAAGTGAGGTCAAAGACGTAAATGAATGGTGGGACGCACGATCTAACGAGTCCCCTCTCCAGAGCAACTCCTCCATGTTTTTGGTCATAATCCGTGTAACATCCTGAAGGTCATCATTCAACTGGTCCAGTCCGGAGCTAGCGCTAGCAGTTCTGGTATCCCTGTACAGGCGTGCAGTCTTTGACATGAACGTGTCTGTGTGGTTTGTGAATATTAGTCTTGCCACAGCAGTCGTGATAGTGGGTCAAGGACACACCGAATCCCACAAACGCATAAGGCTTCCTCACAGTCTCTACCTTGGCCCCATAACTCGTCGCAAATTCCTTTGATAGTTCGTCTAGGTATGAGAACGCAAGTTTTCGAGGATATGTCTTGTCAGCAATGGTGAGGAACACGACATTGTCCGTTATAAGGTAGCTGTTCGTCGCCACAGTAAGCTCGAGATAACTGAAGGAGAGAATGCGCGTTACGCACTGCAGCGTGTAATTACCGCTCTCTATCGAGCAACGCGGTTCTGAGTTGGGTGTTATTCTCCGGAATATGAGTTTAGCTTGTTGTTTGTGCTCTTGTAGGGCTTGTTCGGTCTTCGTTATATAGTATTGTCAGCATTCAAATCAGGTAGGGAAATGAAAACCATACTTGTTCATCGTCGACACTGGCAGCTAGAGGAAGAGCATCTGAGGCTCGCACTAGAATCGTAGACTTGACCATGGTCACAGTGTTGAATGAAGGTGAAATTCCGAATGACGTGGGGAATTGGCACGAGAACGGGGGCATCCGGCTTTCTCGGACCGGAATCTTGCCGTTTCTGAACGTCAGCTTCCGGCCTAAACTGTAACTTTCACAACCTACTCTCCTACCCTCCAGAGGCCCGTCTATCGAGCAAGACAAGAGAATATGTCGCGTCTCTTATATGCCTTACCGGGGAAATTACCGACATCAGTGAATTTCCATCTGCAAAGGATAAGTTCACGAAGGCTTTTCCAGACGACCTCGCGATGTTCGCATTCAACTCCTTCGCGGCTGTCTTTCTTCGATAGTTTACGCGCAAAGCCCTCGTCACTTCCTCTATCGACCGCAAGTGCATCCGGTTTCAATGGCTCAAGCTCAATCCTGCAACAGCTTCGGTCTAGCTGGGTTTTGAGGATACAACAAGTCGGAAGGACGCGACCACCCTCGGGTCGTGGCCGTGGTGGATCCTCGAGTAATTGGCAGCAGGGCTTTGGGGGAGGTGGAGGTGGCAGACGCTCGTTTTCACAATTTCTAGAGAGAATACCAGAAGATTATGTGTTTTTTGGGATTCTGGGGGTAAATGGGACGGTCTTCGCGTTATGGTGGTGGGCGCAGAACGAGTATGTAAGTTGGCCTAATCCCAACACAAAAGCACTGGCGGCTGACTGTATTGATGTTTTTGTATCGTGCAGAAATACAACCAGAATGCGTCAATGCTAAGATTCATGATGGACAATTTCATGTGTAGTTGGAGGAATTTGTTGTCGGGAAGAGTGTGAGTTCCATTTGTTCCGTGTCAGCTTGAACGAAAGACGATTCTCTGCTCTAGATGGACATCCGTGACCAATCTATTCTCTCACAAAGACCTTGGTCATTTATTCTTCAATTGCTTCACGTTCTACTTCTTGGGACGGAATGTTTTGGATATGATTGGAAGCAGGAGATTCATAGGGCTTTGGTTTGCATGTTTGTCCTCTCCTCTTTTCGTGCGTTGATCCGAATTGCTGAAGTGTGCTTTGTAGGCGGTTTGGTTGGTAATGCGGCCAGTATGTTAACACACGCTTATTACAAGAAGGATATTCATACGCACGGATCGAGTGGTGGGTAACCCTTCCCTCATGTTTTGCCAACGTTGAAGACTAAAATTTCGTTTGCCTAGGTGCAATCAACGGAATTATGGCCGTTCTTGCGTGTGCAGCACCGACCTCTAAATTCTTAATATGGGGTATCGTGCCAGTACCTGCGTGGCTAGTAGTCTCCGGACTCTTCGGATATGATATGTACAAGACCGTAAACAATAAGGGGACAGGAGGCGTGGATACTGCTGGACATATCGGAGGTACGGTCATGGGTGTGGCGTACTATTTCGCGTTGAGGTACCGAGTCTTCCGGTGACTCGTTGGGTGTAACTGAAATAGTAGTACAATATCTACGTATATATCCAAACATTCATATTCGGGAGCCCGCCTCGGTAATTTTCGTGTGTAACCATACACGAAGGCAGAAAAGTTACGCTTGGACTGGTCGCGGCCAGTAGACTTGGGTGGAAAGTTTACAGGTGTTTACGCGACGACCTTGACTTCAACCTCGACCTTCATATAAACTCACTCAGCAAGCTTCGGGGACCTTTGTCCCGTTCAAACTCGGACTATGGATTCCGAGTCCAAGTTGGAAGGCATTCTCAACCAATGCAGACATAGCGGTTCGTTTCTACCCGCTCCCTTCACGAAGATCACAATTCTGATGCTAGGAACGCTTTAATAGATGTCGACGTTAAAATTGATGGTCTGAACAAGCTACAAACTGAGATAGAGTCAGGAGGTGCTGAGGTGCGCATGTTTCCTTGTTTCTATCCTTCGAGTTGGTCGATTCTGACTCAGCTCGACGTTTGGGGGTTGTGCAGATCATCGATTCTGAAGCTGTCATCAACGTCCTCAAAGCGTGTCTCCGAACTTCCAATCAACATCTGACTACGGCCACCCTATCAGTCCTACCTACAATTCTTCCTGTCCTTATATCCAAACCGTTTCACCTCTCGTTACCCCATAATGGTCAATCCTCGACTCACTCATCCACATCGTCGTCAGCACCCTCGACCCTCGTCGATGTGATGACGTTACGTCAGGTTCTTAACGCACTGTTACCACCAGGAGGACTTCTTGATCGCTTGGGGGATAGAGAGAAGGCTCAGCTGAAGGCCAGGGAGACGTTGGTCGTGTTGGGTGGCTTAGCGTTCCGCGCGCCTGGTCAAAGCGCACTTTCGACGAGCACGCGTGCTGGGAAGGGTATAGAGACGCCAATGGCAATCTTCGAGAGGTTCCTCCGAGAGAACGGTCTCTCCAGTAAGGTCTGGAAAGTGAGGGAACAGGTACGTGGACCCGGTTTCTAGGGAGTGATGACCTCACCACAACACAAAATTTCGTCCCCGTTTTTTTGCAGTCAATTCTCGCTCTTGTTCACATTCGAAGGCAATTCCACATGTTCCCCATTCGACCTTATCTTCCGCTTCTCGTAGGGTGCTTGGAGGACATGGATGCTCACGTTCGTGACTGTGCGCGGACATCAGTTGTCGAACTTTTCTCCGGGCCTGCTGTTACCGATGCCGCAAGGGCAGACCTAAAGAAAGAGATGACCAAAAGAGGAGTTCGAAAGACTATCGTTGATGGCGTTTTGTCGAAACTCCTCGGGGGAGGCTCGTTCGAAGGGTCAAGTAATCCGACGAGTAGGGAAGGTTCAGAGAACGGTGATCCGACTATCTCGAAACCGAAGGAATATATACCCCCGAGTATCGCGCTACAGCAGCGAAAACCATCTGGGACCGGAAGCGCGATATCTCGTACGGCAAGTCACTCCGGCGTGAGAGAACTTCCAAGACCTCTGAGTCGAGCCGCATCTGGCAGTGCTACTTCACCACCACCACCCGCCACTCCAACCGGAGAGAGCTCCTCTTCAGATGTCAGCCCGGTTTATGTATGTAGTCTCCTTTAAACTCCCCTACGAGTGTCGGTGCTGAGTCGAAGTGCTGATTAGATCGCTTCCTCCCGAGATCTGGAAAACGAGTTCGCAAGTATGGCCAAGCCCTTCGATGCAAGTTCCCCTTTCTCCAGAGTCTGACTTCGCCTCACCTTCGATGTTAGGGTAAAGAAACCGAGCACAATTGGTCACCGAGAGAGCAAGCAATAATGCGAGTCCGGGGGATGCTCAAAGGCGATGTCCATAACCGGTACCTGGACGTCTTTTTGGCTTGTCTGAAGGATGGATTCATTCAATGGTCTCTTAAAACGGTAACATCAATTCACATCTTAGACCTGCAAACATTTACTGACGCCCCCCTCAGCTGGCTAGTCTGAGAACCACTGTCGCCGTCAACACATGCCTGCTTTACAGCGAGTTAGCCGTCGCTTTGGGGAACTTACTGGATCCCTTCTGCGAGACCCTACTCACCAGTCTACTCAAGATGGCAGGCTTTACGAAAAAAATGACAGCACAACAGTCGCAAGCGTCGGTCACTTCGTTGATCAATAATACTTCAGGGACACCGCGGTACTTTGTCTCGCTAATGTGGCAGACCCTTCAGGAAAAGACTGTACAGACAAGAACATACGCAACCACTCACTTCAAGACCTATCTTGAGGCGCACGGACAGCGCGTCAAGTTTGCCCCCGAGGCTGAAGTTATCGAAAAGGCCGTCCGGAAGTCTTTGAGCGACCCCAATCCCACTGTCAAGGAGAAAGGTCGAGCGTCGTTTTGGGCTTTCCATTCGATATGGCCTGATCGTGCGAGCGCCATCATGGAAAGTCTGGATAACACAGCACGTAAACAACTTGAGAAGGCATGCCCTGATTCGAACGCAGTGCCGTCCCTTCCTTCTGCTGGTCCAACTCCAGCTAAGAAATCAAGTGTCGCTGCAGCTATCGCTGCAAGCCGTGCAAAAGCCAAGGCGATCGCTGCGGCGCCTCCAACACTTCGACACCAAGCTACCTCTGCATCCCATGCTCCAATTCGACGACCGGCCTCACCAAGTGGAAGCGCGGCGAAGAGTATGCCTTCGACACCTGGTGCAGCCCGTCCTACCTCCCCTCTCCGAATGTCGTCTTCCCCACCTTCCCCTCGGTCGCGGGTTGTCTCGAACACAGCTCCCCGACCTGCACCTGTCGTTCAACAACCACGAGTATCGAATAGTGCCACATCCACCTCTCCCTCCGCGTCATCGTCGCCTCCTTCACAACGACGTACTTCGTCCCCCCTTGCGCAACTCAACACCGCCCGTAGGGCAGCTCAGGTAGCCCTTCCACCGTCCCCGCCATCCTCCAAATCTTCCCCGCCGCGGCCAAGTGTACTGTTCAAACCTACAGCACCGAAACCGTTACCCTCACTCGCCTCCACACTCCCCGGCCCAGGTTTTGGTCCCGCACGCTCCTCTATACTCCCAGGACTGGGTGCCGGATTCGATGATGAGGATTCATTGTTAATCGCCCAGGCCATTCCCCTGCCGGAAGAAGACAGTGACACAGACGACGATCATTCTGTCAATCTAATGTCTTTTGGAAGCCCATCACAACCGCGTCGACAACTCCCTCCACCACTACATCCTTTACAACCGCCGGTACGAGGACCCGCGTCGAATTCACAGTCGTTAGGATCACCGAGATCGGCTGATTCTAAACCTGGATTCTCGAACGCATTGTCTACGGATTCTGTTGCTGATCTTTCACAAGCGGGTGGACAGCCTGTTGTAGAAGATGCATTGAGAGCAAGGGCAGAACAAGCTGAGAGTGCCGCTGAGAGGCTTCTGGAGCTTGTCGAGCCTGAGGAAGATGGAACAGGACATTCAAGTATACCTCCGTCGCTGTTGATCGGGAGTAGGGGTGTTACGACTGGTGACAATGGGAATGGGAATGGGCTGTTGACCCCAAAGGTTGCAAAGCCCAAGCCCAACATCGGTTTGGGAGGACCAGCACAGGTGCCTGTTTCCTTACCAGTCACACCCACGAATCAAAATCGGCGTGCGACGAGTGTGATGAGGCAGGCAGCAATGTTCAAGGACAGCCCCGTTCCTACGAATGGGCGGAGGTCTGCGAGTTCGTTGTTGGATGTAGTACAGGATAGGAAGCATGAGACAGGGTGGTGGTTGACTCGGAAGTCAGGTATGTGTGGAAGAGTGCGTTTTATCGACCGTTGGTCTGGGTGCTCAACAAGGTTGTCTCAAAACAGTTCTCGCACAACGGAATTCTTCCGCGGTAGCGGAGGATCTGAACACATTTATACACGAATGTACCGAGAAACTTGAGAACGAGGAGGCAGATGTTGGTGTGCTTCAGCAGTTGGTCCACCTCTGCCTAGACAACCCTGCCAACGAAGGTGGTGGTGCGATATCTCCCATAGACCTCCCGACGAGCCCATCGCCTTTCGATCACAACCGCTCCCTGAACTCGCTCAAGTCGCTGCATACCGACATATGGGAGCGGAATAGGAATTTTGATCGACTGTTTGGGGCGTTGCAGAAGTATTTGGTATCGGAGAGGGTGAGTTCTGGTTCGGGTTTTTGCGAGCGGTACTGACCCCTCCATTCTCTATTCACCTATTTCTCTCTCTCTCTCTCTCTCTCTCCCAGTCTGAAAGCGAGATCGAACATGGTCTGATGGTGCTTTGGCAAATGCACGAAAGTCTATCCGTGCATCTGGAAGGGAGAGAAGCAGAGATGTTCTCGGTGCTGTTGCAAGTGAGGTATTGTAACAAGTTCTCTGTAAGGTTCTACTTGATCGCGATGACATTGTAAACTGATTTTTCCCTTTTCTATACTCATAGGTTCTCGAAGCAACGAACACCATCCGAGACGCTCTCACCTCGAAGATCGAGCCCGTCTATGGTCTCACCACCATGCACGCAAGCCTCAAGTCCTTCCATTCTGAACCTTCCCGGGGGAGCGAGGAAGTGAAGAGCGCGACATATGCTTTCGGGTTGATTGCAATTGGCAAATTCATCTTGAGGTTGCCTGCTGAGATCGCCGAGGAGGAATTACCGAGGATTAAAGGGACACTCGTTTCCGTGAGTCGACTTAGGCAGCTTTTGAGATTTTGACGCTGATGGCTGGTCTTTTTTCTCCTTGTCTGGGTGTAGGCGCTGAACGACACAACCTCCCTTGTTGTTCGAGAAGCAGCGGCTGCAGCTATCATCTCTGCCCAGATCGTATTGAGAGATGAGACACATCTCTTTACGCTCTTGGACGGGCTGGCGGACGAGAAGAAGAATCTACTCACGTATCTCTTTGATAAGCATGGTGCTCGTGGGTCGGGGTCATCAGGCATGGGCGGAAGGAACGCGACGGCGGCGGCGAATGGGGTTGAAAAGTTGCAGAAGGAGATGAGGAGATTAGACGGGAGGACGAGTACGCCGCCGAGATCGCTATCGTAATTCGTGCGGTCATGTACCTTGACTGTCCTCCCTTCGTATGGTCATGCCCTCATAGATTCATGATTTTTCAAGATTCTCTCTTTCCGATTCATTTGTATGGTTATGCTACATCAGTATTGTTTATTATAAGTACTTGATATGAACGGATATGTACATCACGCGGACTTGTTTCGTCTTGTGGGCCGTGCCACGTCGAGAGTAAAACTTAGTAAGGCTTGTAAAGAGAGTAAGTAACTTAGCGCGTGCAAACAGCGAAAAGACGGTCCTAGTATAACAGCCATACGCCATATCAGTTTCTGGGCTGAATCGTGATACAACACACGTATATAGAACCTATTACAACATGTCCCTGCTTCCAATAAAGCCTGTTAGAAATCCCAATGTCTGAGGCGCCGATCCGGTCACCGGATAACGATGCATCCGATAGAGACGAGGGAGCCTGCGCGAGAGGGGGTCATTTAGTGGCGGCTATACAGAAGATGGACCCGTACTCACTGCTGTTATTCTCGCAATAGACTGTGTTGGTCGAGCTAAGGGGGAAAGGAGTTAAGAGGTTGACTGCGAAGACACGGAGGCCAAACCCACCATCCACCATTACCTGTGCCAACCACGGTAATCGGGGAGCAGTTAATTCCAACAACTTGGCCCTTTGGCGCCTCCTGAACCTGGTTGCAGCATTTGAGCTCGCCGCAAGTTCCCTGCCCACCGTCAGTCCTTTTGACGACGGCTGTGGCAGCAGCAAGTGTGGTCATGGTAGAGAGGGCGAAGAACTTGTTGAAGTACATGATTGGAGATGTTGAAGCTTGAACAGATGACTGGTAGTGTGTTCGAGTGAGGATTCGCTGAATATCGACTCTCCTTTTATATAATTCCTGTGGTAGAAGCGTACCTTTTTCTTCCGATCCTGAGGCTCTGTAGCTGCATATCGGTATACCATACTGGGAAAGTAGAAAGCAGAACAAGGACATGACTGGCCGAATATCGTTGTGGCTTGACAGTCTCAGGGGGACGGGAGAGTCATATGAAGGCACTCATATGTCAGTTGGAGACAAGTCGAAAACGGCGTTCGCTTCGAGCTCCAAATATTCACCACTCCAGTGAAGCCAACCTATAAAGTTGGTAACCTATGGTCAGCAAAGGAAATATGAACCACACAGGATTCAAAGGAGCCGCACGTCAATGTTAGAACGCACAGAGAGAAGTGTCAGAGAGGGCCGTATGAATACATTAGTAACGGCAATGGTTAGCAGTTAGCAGCTGGAAGTACCTGTGACGATGAAGTTTGAAAATGTTTTCGTTCCCGAGTGCACAAGTACCGACCAGTGATGGTGCCACAATGATTCAGCTTTCCATGACACCATCTAAGAATACTGAGCCAAAGAAATCTCGGGAGGCGTACCGTATGCAAGGCACTCGATACACGACGATTCAGTATGCGTCCCGATGACCTAGTTTCAGGGCGCTCGAATAAATATTAGAACGGATATGTGGCTACACCGGGAGTTGCGTTTACATTGACCTGTCATTGAGGCAGTTTATGCCACCCACTACACCACTCGAGATTGAAGGTTTTCGAAGACATGGAGTCTCCTAGAGGACATACTAGGGGCATCTTGCGTGAAAATGCGGAGAAATCATCCAATTGCGGAAGACCGCGTCCTGACATGCCACGTCAATAATAACTTCAGCAGTTTCAGCGCGGCTGGCGACGAGCACTCCATAGAACCGTGCCCATCTTGAATCATGTAAGCAGAGTTCCCAATGAAGTGACTATTTGATTGAAGTACTGGAGAGTAAGGAGTGAAGCAGACAACGAGAAGAGCAGGCCGACGCGACAATCGATGATAGTTCGAGACAAGTTCGCCGCGCCGCCGTGGGACTCAGAAGACCTGAGACGCGTCGACGTCATAGGGGTTTTTTCTTCCACCTGCACGCCTGCAGCACGGCTATGCCAATAACCTGGTCATTACAACCTCAGAGCCAACCATCTTCGAGAATCAGGAGTCTAGAGTATGCATATGAGCAATGCAGAACCGCAACACTTACAAACCGCGTTTGGAAGCAAGACGAACACCTCGCAAATTAGTGGAAATCTCAATGTCCCCGAAAAGCCTCGCTACCTTGTCCGATATGGGTGTGTTGTTTGTATCGAAACAGAAAAACAGGCTGGGTCTTCGCAGAGAAGCACAGATACAAGAAAGAGGGTTGGAAGAGTCGATGCGCATGGTATGTGTTGTTGTTGCATCCGCCCACAACCCAAGCACTGACAGCCATATCGTGCAACTCAAGATTCCATCATCCCATCATCACTGTTCTATGACGCTCCGCCAAGTGGGAGATGAAGCTGTTTCCCGAGCGACGTCGGCGTGTAGTACAGGAAACCAGTCTCGATGCTTTTCCCACCGTCGCAGTTTTGCGTTCAACAAACGCCCGACGATATGTTTGACTAGGAAACCAGCTGGTGTGCCTATGACACAATAGCGGCTACGATGATCTCAGGATCCATCCAATTTCAAGAAGTTCACAAGGACTTTCGAACGTGTACAGCTATTCAATTTACATCCACCTCAACTCTCTCCAGCTGCCTCCAGTCTCGCAATGACCCACTGGGCGCCCGAACTTCAGCATGGGAACACCTCTCCAACTTCGAGTTCTAAGCTACAAACTCGAAGACACATCTCCCACCGTCCCTAGTCGATGGAATACTTTGCATAATGGCGATGAACGACAACAGTAACTCATTGTCGTCATAGGTAAGTACTGCTCGGAAAGTCTCCATCCTCCATTCTCCGCAACGCCGATGATATGCTCCAGTAGAATGGAACTTGAGCGGGGTAAGTAATCTCGGCTAAGGGATATACAGATTTCACTGACACCTGGACGTTTCAGTGCCTAGAATTGTCTTCTCATTCCCTCGTTACGACAGCGTCCAGCTTTACACAGTCGCGTCCCAACTTTTTGCGAGCGATTCGGGAGGGTATGCTGGGACGATGTCCTCCGAATCATTCACAGAACAAATACAAACGAAATGACATCGTACCCAAAGTCGTATCAAAATAGGATCAAGGTTGAGCGAATCGCGAGTCGATCACGTCGCCAGTTGTCTGTTCGAACTCTCTGACAAGTTTTCCGCCCCTCTCTGCTACTAACACCCGTGCGATTGCTAAAGCTGTCGCCAAGGGACTGGCGACGGCGGCGTGGTAGGAGGACAAACACGGCCACTGGTTTCAATGCTAAAAGCCCACTACCCCCACTCGATCCTCGCTTTGGCATCTTCCTCGCCAGCTTGAATATCGGATTTGTACCCAGTTGCTCCCCCGATTACCGTTATTGGCGGAGGTGATGGTGCATGGTTTGTTCGGCCTGCCTCCGTCGTGGTTTTTCCCTTTGCTCGTCAACACAGTCTGCTGCGAGGAGAACCATGGTAAGTGCGTATCCGCCCGCGGACTAATGTTAATCGTCTTCCCTCCCGATCTCAGCAGGCTCCGCCATCTCCATCGGATGCATCCCTGTCACGATTCGAACAGGTATGCTGGATATTGCCTATAGTACGATTCGTAGATAAACTCATTAGCTAGGGCTCCAGGTTGTTATCGTTCGATTTATTACTTGTCTTGGGGATACTCGCAAGGTCAGTGAACCACATAAACCGGAGATCGGAGCGGAGAGTAGAATCAGGAAATGGGTTCGTGGAAATATTACTCCGATTCGGCAGATGAACTTAATACAGCATCCAAACCACCGGCTCCTCAGGTGACCCGTGACGAAGCGTTCAACGACTTCCTGAGGTTTTCGTTGCGCACATCTGGAGAGAATCTGGATCATACCACATCGTCTTACCCCGCTGCTCCTCCTGCCGAAGCTCTCGATGAAGGGTCTGGACCATCGAAATCCTAGGTCGCGAAATGCGTTCTCGTGGTACAAAATGGCCATCCTACCCCCAAAATCGAGGAAAAAGTAGAGAATATACCCCAGCCTCTCTTGATCAGCGGGGGATTGCTGAGAGCCTGTAGGAGGATGGTCCCAGGCGAACGGACTTAAACAACCAGGCGAACGGCTCGGTGATATGCACCGAATCCAAGCGACCCAG
>JANHQD010001091.1:0-29039 GCA_024721195.1 Marasmius sp. AFHP31
GCCTGGCCGCAGACACCCAGAGCTCCACGTAAATCAGACGCACCGGCTCTCAAACCCGATTTCCCATCTCATCTCACATCTTCACCTCATGCTTCGACCTATGGAACGCCGCTCGTCTTGTCGTTGGAGGACATGGACGAGCGAACAGACACACCGATACCAACGCCAGCACCAACGCCCACCCCTCGTCAACGCGTCCGATTCGACGTCAACAATCTCGTTCTCGTACCACCTCTCGAGGTTGCTGAAGAGGACAACGACGCCAGCACTGTGATCCTAACCGAACCACAACGCCACTCTACCCCTCGATATCTGAGTGCTCGGGATCTCGTTGCGAGTATTCCAGGGAACTGGGTACGTTCTCCGGGACAGTCGAGTCAACGTCTTGTCGTTGTTCCTGAGGATACGAGTGTCGAAGCTGGGCGGGCGACGGAGGGAGCTAGCCAAGCAAGGATCAATGAGATATTTCAGGAGCAGTACGAGCGGTTGATCAGGGATCGGGATGAGTGTATGATTAGGCATCGGGAGTCTGCGCGGAGTAATGGACGACTCCAGAGGGAGGATGCCATGATTCTCTAGGCTGCTCGTGTCGAAACACGTTACACCCTACGTTTTTCTCTGCTTATACCCTTTCTATGTGACTCTGCTATATTCGACGTGTGTATTGCTCAGACCCCATCGTTTCCTATAGTTTTAGACTGTATCCATTCCCAATTCTGTATGTATTATTAGTGGCGATGCTAACCGCGTTGATCATAGGTCTCGATCTCAATGGTCTTTTTGGCTCTTTCAACCCTCCCGAAGCATTTCTATTTGCACTGAACCATGACATTCCATTTATGAGTGACTAGATGACCGTGCCGCACACTATGAGCAACCATGAGCAGTAATCGAGATAAATATCTCTAGTTGGGCCACCAATGATCGCCTTACCGAGTCACCAAGCATCTTCACTTGGCCTACCTGAGACGATCGGAAACACCTCGACCGTCCCTCCCCAGCCCAATTCACCATAACACCATGCTCCTACGGATGCGACCCACTCGTCGCTCGTCTAATTGAACTTTTGTCTTTTGGCTGGGGGCAGGAATACTTCGTCCAACGGCGAAGCTGCTCGTTTACGATATTGCCGGACTGCGTTACTAGACCGGCGCAGACGCAAGATCTGTGCCTTCAGTGCCGTGGCTTCTTCAGCAAACTTTGCTGGGAAGGTCTATACAGGACGAAGGAGTCAGTTGTGGTTCCCGTGATGAGAAGGTGAAAACGGAGGCTTTGTGCTTACCTCGATCCACTGAACAAGTTTTGTCTCCACTTGCCACGTCATGTCTACCCCAGCCTGAAAGACTGCAACCGAGCACTCTTGCACGGAGTCAAAAAAGGTACGACAGAGCGATAAGAGCTCCGTGTCAAGACGCGAGTGTTGTAAAAGTGATGATTTCACGACATTCAGAAATATGGCACCCAAATATCCTACGTTATCTGTCGAGGGCTGTCCAGGACCACGGGAAAGTACCTGGAATTCCGAGATGAAATCCCCGAGGAGTTGTACGCAGGCGTCTTGATATGCGAGGTGCTTCGGATCCTCTGACTGCATTCCCTCAATAAGATCGCAGGAACAGTCTATGAGGCGAGGCGGCAGCAATTGACACAGTGCGATTTCCTTTGCCTGTTTGGTTAGGGATGTCTTCCAATGACACTGTGTGGCGAAGAGGACAGCCTGGCGCACGGCATCTTCAACCAGTTCCCCACCTAAAGAACGGTCGAGATGAAAACACTTGGGATGCTCCGTAAACTTAACCAAAAGCCCCCTTGCAAGGTCAACATTTTCCTGCGTTCTGTCATTGTCGCAATCATGGTCAACGCGGTTTTTTCAGGTATGTCACCGAACGAGTCGCACCTGACCATATCTTTGACCATCTCCTCGCTGCGCTGGCAACCAGATGTTCATCAGGACAGGCCACCCGGAACATACTTGTACTGGAACGAAGCAAGCAGCTACTCACAAATTTCTGTACCCACAAGCGGCATCCCCGAAATGTTCCGTACCAATCATCAAAATTGTAGGTTGATTGAAAAATCCAGGGTGGTTGTAAGAGATTATCGACTTGATTGCGCAAGAAGACGGAGGCAAGGTCTACATTTCGCAGGTGTTTCATTAAATCCTGAGTTGGGCCGGGCAATGAGGTGCAAAAGGACATCCATTCTGTAAAGAAGGCTCTGGTTTCTATATTGCGGAGTTGGTCGGGGCTGCAATTTGTAGATGGTACAAGTTGATGAATGTTAAGTCGTCGTAGTCTGGTAGTAGAGGGCGGATGATGGCTTCATACCTATATTCCTGTATCCTGCTAGTCGCCAACTTCTGGAGCCACTGTTCCGCGATAAGAGGTTTCTGAGCAGTCAGGTCGATGTGGAAGCTCTGCGATCTATTCCGGTCGACCAGATAATCCCTGAAGGAGGTGTGGTGTATGTGAATCTCATCAGCCCTTGAGCCACCGACATGCAGCACGGCGTGCATTTCTCGTAATGTCAAATTTACTTGTCCCGTCGGCAGTCCTAGCAACAGCTCGATATGTGCAGGAGTCGTTTCCAAGTAGCTCGGAAGGATAAGGATGGCTCCAAGGATGGCAAGGACCTTCTCGGGGCGGGCACTCGTTTCTAATATCATGCGATATAGGGTGTCGAGCTCGTGAAAGGGTGATGTTCCTAATGGATCATCCGGAGACCTTTGAAGGATGAGACGAAACTGTTCCACGGGATGGTTACCCCCAAGCGTGATGAACCTGAAAACGGTTGTTACGTAGACGAATTGGCTGCAGGACTGATCGACCAAAGTATCAAAGTCCTCCTGCGAGGGCCAAGGTTTCGGGAATTGAACATGTTTGTACTTGGGATCGGCGACAATCTTTTGGAAATGGTGGCGACAATATTGGATAATGTCTTCGAATGCCTTGTCCACCAGGATAACCTTGGAGAGTCTACGGAAAGGTTCAATATCGAACGCTTCCTTGATCCAAGCTTCTGGACGACTGCAGATGAGGAAGCGCAGGGGGAAGTGGGGGGCTTGTTGAGCTGCATCCTGGATAATTTTGAGAATACGCAGCTGCTTAGACTCGTCACTGCACTCATCAAGTCCGTCGATGATAACGATGTTTGGCAGCTGCGAAGTTGACGGGGGCTCTGTCGATCTGCATTGTAGAAGGGGATCGAGGACGAGTTCTCGAAACTGATCTTCCATCGTCGCTTCCAAAATTCTGCGATCCTTTGAGATCCTCTCTTCAATAAACTGTCGCACGGATGGTATCGTCGAGGCTAGGTCATACGCTATGGCGAGCATGAGAGACTTGGGGTTGTTTCGTTTTGGGTCGAACCGGAAGAAGAAGAAGGAAGAAACCAGGGCGCCTTCCTCCTCGCAAGCTCTGGCCACGGTCATGGCAATTGCGGTCTTCCCGACGCCTGCAGCTCCAGTAAGCCAGCAAAGGGGTCTCCCTTGCGCTCCGGCATGTGTCCACTCGCGAATGCCTCTGAGAAGCTCCACACGGGTTCCTTCGAGACATCTTCCACGTTCATACTGCTGCTCTGCATTATGTGAAGCTCCCACGTCTGCAACTGCGTCCCAAAGCGTGTTATGCGCTGCCAAAGAGCCAATTAGGAATGGTCTTTAGCAAAGGGAAAGGCACGATGGCTTACGGTTCGCATTGTGATTTCGACTCACAAAATCACCGCTAACGTAGTAGACTTCGCCTCCGTTGATCTGATCTCTTCCGTGGTTGGTGTTCAGCCTTGTGGCATTGTAGTTGTTCTGTGTGCCCGACCCGCTATGGCAGTTTTCTACCATGGCATTCAAGAATATCGGAGTGGCGATGGCCAGATGAAGCAGAGGGTGAGGGTGGTAAGAAACATGCTGGATCCTCGTACAGCACTGATATGTATTCCCAAGTTCCAACGTGTGACCTATCATCATAGAGATACATCGGCTAGCATGCCTTGCCGCGCGGGGTGTTTTCCAAGGGTGATACTTATGTGTAGCTTCCCGCTCTCGCTTATATCTCCATCAGGGGGTGTACTTGTGCTAGCGCCTATAGACGGCTTCCGAGGAGTTATCTAGGCGTTCCCCCCCCGTGAAGTTAATATGGGCGCTAGCACCAGTGCGCAGTGTGCACGGCGCCCTGATCTCCACCGACCCCCTAGCCTATATTCATGCGCTACATGGCAGCTGGTTCATCTCCTTGCCACTTGAAAGCGACCCTTCTGTTCACCGATGTCTCTTGCTTCGAAAGAAAGTCATAGTGAGGGATCAAGCCATCTTCCGCCGTCATCAACACCTTCGACCGTGCCCTGACTTTTATACATAGTTTCGCGAGACTCGGACGAGCATAAGAGAACAAGTTACATTCGCTCATAAGGAAAGGGAAGAAATCAACATACTTACCATTCTTTAATTTTCGCCTATGGAAGCCGGTGGGCGTCGGACGACAGATCATGGCAGATATTATGCTCGAACCCAACCTTTTCGTTTGTGTTTCTGCCATTGTAAAGGGTTTTGGAAGAAGTGTCTGCCTCGGTTGAAACGTTGACCGCCGGTGAGGGAAGTCCCCTGAAGTCCACCGACAATGACATGGGTGTGCAGGGCCGCTGTGATGGTTCAAGCAAAAAGTGAGCAAAAGGTTAGTGACCTTTACTATTTAGTGACTAATGGTGGGCCCTGGTGGGCGCTTGAGGCTAACAGCATGCTGATCGGGCCTTCTCTTTCCCAGCACGTGCGCGCGGACCCTGGGGCCTGCAGTCTCAAGTGACTCCTGTTCTTCCCAACACACGCCACCCAACTCTCGCTCGACGGTAAGTACTTGATCCAATCCGAACCATTGGGCCCCGTTCAACGTTGGGTCGCTCGTGGTGCGAACATCTCGGTTTCTTCTTTGTCACTATACTTAACAACCTTAGACCACTATTTGCTTCGATTTTACCCATGCTCGGTGCTGTATTGTGCTCATTGGCACACTACTCGTGTTTGGAATATTTCGAATTTTCAGTCAACGAGCTTTGTATCACCTCCGTCACCATCTCGTCGATATAACCTAAACCAAACAAGCAGGGCAGAATCCACTCGGCCCTCGACGCGCTCACAACCAAAGTGATTCATTCCACCGACTCGCATCTTCCTCTGGAAGACTGGTGGTCGGGCTATCTGACACTGGTTTTGGGCTCTCCGACTGCTCATCCCACCTCCAGTGGAGTATCACACCTCCCACTTCTCGCACGGCCCTCATGCTCTCCGAGTCTTGTCTCTCCATCTGAAGCGTTTTAAAAATCTTCCACGCATTATCCTGAATGAGCCGCCCAAGGTCAACTCGGAATGTTCTCAAGTTTGTCTTCCGAGTCTTCATTGCAAAGTCGAGCAACGCATCTCGATCACCGAGGACACACCCTCCCAAGTTAAGCTCCTCCAATTGAGGACACAGCGGCAACACTGCGAATGCATCAGCCGATGGTTCGACGTCTATCATTGCGAATCCCACTTCGCTTGACTTCGTGGTGAAAACCTACTTCCTCGAATCTTGAATGGTACGATCGGCACCCTGAGGCGAGGCGAATAACCCAGCGCGTGGCGTCATCACAACGATCCACACCCGGAGCACGTATGAGATGAAAACACTTCGGGAGTTTCGCGAACTTGACTAAAAGGCCCTTGACAAGGTCATCACTATGCCGCTCTCCTCTGCTGTGCTAGTAGGAACCAGGAACCATCAGGATGAGGATCTCATGGTAGAAATGCAACTCACATAATCCTCTACCCAAGAG
Source organism: Marasmius sp. AFHP31 (assembly GCA_024721195.1). Classification (NCBI taxonomy): domain Eukaryota; kingdom Fungi; phylum Basidiomycota; class Agaricomycetes; order Agaricales; family Marasmiaceae; genus Marasmius; species Marasmius sp. AFHP31. Next base: position 5,800 of record JANHQD010001091.1, read on the forward strand.
TGGCACGACTCAAACTGCTCGGACCATTGGAGAAAGTCGCGACTTACGAATCTAGGCCCCGTGTCGGGCCCCTGTTCTTTGAGGTAAGACTGGTGCCTGCGGAAAATACTCCCTTCTTCAATGAAGCTATCGTACGCCGGCGACAGGGGCCGTATCCGTTTTGGTGGCCGGTTCTCCTGCTAATGGTGGTGGTTCCTTGGCGTATATACTTGTCTTGAGTCGACATACGGTAGAAAGATGTGTTCGAGATACACCTATCAGATGGATGGATGTATCATGTATCGACCAGGACTGAGTAGAGGTATGATATGTTTATGTAGGTGAACCAAGGGACTGCACCGAGCAGACTAGGGCGCGTCCCAGTAGTAACCAAGGAAATGTAGAACGTCGCCTAAATACTACACTCTCGCAGCTGTGATTCTGATAGGTGCAGGTGAACCGTAAAACGTAAAACGAAACATACATCTCCCCATGACGTTCGTTCACCCTACCAACGCTCTATCCAATGTTTCCAACCTGCAGGCGTCGACAACACTGGCATTGCCAAGGACCTCGTTGCCCTAAACCCGGCGATTCTGTGGATAAGTCAGCGCTGGTCTAATAGACGGGATCGTCATTTCTTACTTGTAGACTCCCATAGGCCCCAGCCCTCTTGAAATCCCGTTGAACACGAGCGCTTCAGCCCCCCAAAGGCCCGTTTGATACCCGTAACAACCAGTATCTCGGGCACTGGAGAAAGTCGGGGTGAGCTCAACAGCACGAATGAGTTTGCATTGCACGAGTACTCACCGGCAAGTGTCCCCGTTCTACACGATCCGCCAGGTGTTTCCTTCAATTCACCCGCGAACACCCAACATCGGTCCCTTCGGAGCCAGGAAGACGAGTTCACCGCCCGTCACCCGCATCTAAACCCTCATTGCTCCGCTTTCCATCGCAAAGCAAACCTCATCGACACAGGCTCAGATGACGTACAGCTCATTTCGCCCCATCTCCGGCCTCAGTGATTACGATGTGTTCCCGAAACAGGTAGACAGGCGAGTACCGAGTGTTCGAGCTAGCTTTTAAAGACTACGACGACGTCCTGTGATGTCCAGAATGAGATCGAGTCTGAAATGAGATACGGGTGACCGGTGCCCGTGTCCATTCCAACGCTCCTCGTTCAAGACTAAGGCAAAAGCCTTGGGGTGTGCAGTGAATTGCTTGTTGAAACGATCATGATATCCTGGATGAGCTATACGGCGGCTAGGGGCCAGGTTCAATGTGCGACGTCGCAGGGCGGTAGACGTAGGCTTCTCCAAGAGTTGAGGCGTCCTAGCTCGAGCTGCGGGTGCTGGAGAATCATGACAGGCTGGACCTAACATCGCCTCGGCCCCATCCCTACTCGTGCCCGCGGACAACTCGTCTCTTCCTGCCCATGACCTCTCGCCTATGATCCAAATCCTTCGACTCCAGCGTTACTATCACCAACGATCCACTGCAACCACCAACTACTCCCTCGTCTAACCTGCTCGGTCAATCGGGTGCAAGCCGGTAGAGTGAGACCAACGCGGCCAGGATTGCCTCCTCCTCTTTCTGGGGTTATTCGAGCTAATATACGCTGTTGCCAGTTCGGGCCCGATGCTCTTCGTGTTGGGAGTGAGTAGCAGAACCGTGACCGGTCGGTTGGTCGGTCGGTAGAACAGAGGTGGTGGAGGCAGGTATACGTGCACCGATGGCAGAAAGATGAGTCAGTATGACGGTGTTGCTATACATAGTGAAAAGCGAGGCTTGGGTGACGGCTGAGCACAAACGGGTGCGGCGGAGAGCAAGGGTGGTTGATGCGAACGCAGTAGGTTTCGGGAGTAGTCTTCTGTGATGAGAAGGGAGCCGCTGGCAACGATTGTCGTATGCTCTTGTTAAATGGGGGAAGGGGGGTCTTCGTTTTGACAAAATCCGGGTGCTGTGTTGGATCTCAAAGAGCTGAGGGAAAGGGCCAAATATTTGAGGTTCGAGGGCTGGCAAATCACGTCAGCTTAGATGCATCGAAGGTAAACAACACGCCAGAGGAAGCCCAAGCCCAAGATATAACATCCTGAGAGCGACGAAATCGAGTGAAAAAATGAGAAAAGAGAACATACCTCGAACATACGTCTAGAATACCAGCACCAAGTAGAGTGCTCTCTACTCCCTCGTCTCGTTCAATCGCTAAATCTTCACTCCGTTCGGCGAGAGAACCGGGGGTCTTGAGTGCTACTCGCTCTCTGGTTGCACATGGGAGAACCGAGGTGCAAGTAATTGGATTCGTTGGGCAGACTCATAGAGCATCAGCTCGTGATGGAGTTGGTATATTGAAAGGCCTAGGGCAGGAAAGCGATGACCACAATTGTACATTTGAACTGCAAGAAAAATTGTCAGGCCGGAGGTTTGCGAACATAACGAGGCAAAACCACGCGCCTTCAGGCCATGACTGTTGGGTTTGCATCCAAAGTGAGGGTTTCCGTCAATTTATGATCATTCCTGTAAGTCAGTCAGTTCTAGATTCCGATGAACAGCCCATAGGATGAGAAACACTCACGAAATAGACCGCGGCTTGGTCATTATCCTGCACCCTCTGACTGAGAAATCAGGTCAGGTATGGGGCCTTCCTGTTCCAAATAAAATTTTGATCTTCTTGCAGGTCCTGAACGGACGTAAATAGGAAATGAGAAGGACGTGGATTTCGGTCGTGGTGGTTTTAGTCAGAGTTGAACATAAGCGCTTTGAAGACGGCGCTAATATTTCAGCTTAGACCCCACCCTCCATGATCGTCGACGTCTCTGCATTCAACATAGGGAGAACCTCTCAATGTCATGCTGAAAATCGGAAGCTCAATGATGGTGAGTGATATCACCCTTTAATTCGCATTCATTTCCCTCAAACCTTGACCCTGGCATAGGCATTCGCGAACCGGTCTGTAGTTCCTCTCTCAGGGTACGAAGTCGAGCATCCGACTCGTCTTGTACTTTCAAATTTGGCATCGCACCAGCCTAGTTGCTTGGTCGCTTGCAGTCGAGGAAATCAGACAGCACGGTTTAGCCTCGAGCACCGTCTACGTCTCGCTGATTCCTTGTTCAGGAAAGGTTTCTCGCCCCCAGGCTGAGCTACTTCACTCAAGGGTTTAGCTCAGCTTACTCAAGGACATGATACCGTATAATCAACTCTTTTTCCTAGCAGGCTCTCCGGGCCGTCAGAAAGTGTAGGTACCAGTACTTCACATTCCGAACTAGCCTACCTGGTCTAAACTTGAAGGCTGCATAGGGTAAGGCGGTTCAATCACCATCCAACCACTCGTCCAAGGCCAGGATTTGTTCTTTGAGAGCTTCAACTCCCTCGGCAAGATCCACCGGGAACTTGATGGTCTATACAGGGAGGAACCCGTCAGTCCATCGCTATAGTAAGGAGATAAGGAGAGGGTGGCCGGAAATTCGTACTTACCTCAATCCGCTCGAGTAACATTGTCTGTGGATCGAACGGAAGGAGTTGCACGCTGGAATACGTGCTGTCTTTGGGGCGAAGAGCTGGGCAGCGCAAAGCTGAGCATCTTTGCGCTGAATCGAGAAAGTTACGACAGAGTGACAAGAGCTCGGCGTCCGGACGACAATGTTCCAAGAGTGACGATGCCACCACATTCAGAAAGGCAAAAGGTGAAGCATAATCAGAACGATCAAGATCCGAGATGAAATCCTTGAGGAGTTCCATGCAGACTTCTTGATATGCAAGGTGACCCGGATCGTCTGAATGCTCTATTTTTGTCCGGTCACAGACGCAGTCTGTGAGGCGAAGATTGCGAATCCCACTTCGCTTGACTTCGTTGTGAACACCTACTTCCTCGAACGTTGAATGGTATGATCGGCACTCTGAGACGAGGCGAATAATCCAGCGCGTGGCGTCATCACGACGGCCCACACCCAGTATGAGATGAAAACACTGAGGGAGTTTCGCGAGTTTGACTAAAAGGCCCTTGACAAGGTCATCGCTGTGGTGCTCTCCTCTGTTGTGCTAGTAGCAACCATGAACCATCAGGCTGAGGCCGCCCTGAATCTAACGGTAGAGATGCAACTCACATAATCTTCTACCCACGAGTGGCACGACTCAAACCAGTGGGACCACTGGAGGAAGTCGCGACTTGCGAGTCTGGGCCTCGTGTTGGCAGGCCCCTGTTCTTTGAGGTAAGACTGGTGCCTACGGCTACGGAAAATGCTTTCTTCGTCGATGAAGCTATTGTGTGCCAGCAACAGGGGTTCTACTGGTGATAGTGGTTCCTTGGCATATATACAAAGGAAGACAGAGGCAAGATCGACATTTTGCAGATGTTGTAGCAAACTCCGAGTTGGTTTGAGGAGTGAGGTGCAGAGGGACCTCCATTCTGTGAAGAAGGAGCGGGTTTCATTATCGTACAGTTGGTCGAAGCTATGGACAGTATGAGTTTGTGATTTACGGGAGATCTGGGAGTTTTCGTACCTGTAAGCCAACATCTTGCTCGTTGTAAGCCCCTGAAGCCACTGTTGCGCCACGACGTGTCTTCGTGCAGCCAGGTCGATGTAGAAGTCTTGCGATCGGTTCTGTTCGACCAGAAAATCCCTGAAGGAGGTGTGGTGTAGCTGAATCTTGTCGGCTCGACCATTGATATGCAATACAGAGTGCATTCTTCGTAGGGTCAAGGCTACTTGTCCTGGCGGGAGTCCCAGTACCAACTCGATATGTGCGGGAGTCGGTTCCAGATAATCCGGAAGGATAAGAATGGCTCCGAGAACATCGCGAGCTTTCTCGGGGGTGAGACTGGCTTTCAGGATATTAAGGTACAGTGTGTCAAGCTCGTGAAACCGTGATGCTCCTGGTCCAGTGTTCGGGGAGTTTTCAAGGATGAGGCGAAGCTGATCAATGGGATGATTATCCGCGAATGTTATCAATTTGAAGACGGTCACTACGTAGATAAATTGGCTGCTGGACCTATCGACCAAAGTTTCCAAATCACCCTGAGAAGGCCAAGGGTTCGGGAACTCGACCTGACTGTATTTGGGATCGTCGACAATCTCTCGGAAGTGGTGGTGACAGTACCGGATAATATCTTCAAATGCCTTATCGACCAGGATGACCTTCGAAAGTGTACGGAAACACTCATCATTGAATGCTTCCTTGATCCAAGCTTCTGGACGACTGCAGATGAGGAAACGCAAGGGGAAGTGGGGGGATTGTTGGACAGCGTCTCGAATGGTATCGAGAATCCGTCTCTGCGTGGCCTCGTCGCTGCACTCATCAAGGCCGTCAATTATGACAATATCCGGCACTGGTACGAGCGCATCGGGGATCAGGGGGATCAGGGTGACCATGAGTCCCCACACGACGTCCAACAGCATGACACTCGAGAGCATCAAGCACAGAAACTGTAAAAGGGAAGTCCACAGGGATCTTTGCCAGCTCGATGGGCCCAAGACGGGGTTGAGGAAGGGGTTGATGACGAGTTCCCGGAACTGGTGCTCCAGCCTCGCTTTCAAAATTTGGGGATCCTCCGAAATCCTCCGTTCTATACGGCGTCGCATGAATGGCATCGTCGAAATCAGACCGTGCACTATCGTGAGCCACAGGGCCTGGGGGTTGTTTCGTTTCGGGTCGGACCGAAAGAAGAAGAAGGAAGAGACCAGGGTCCCTTCCTTTTCGAAATCTTTGGCGACGGACATGGCAATAGCTGTTTTCCCAACGCCTGCAGCTCCAGTGAGCCAGCAAAGAGGGCTTCCTTCCCCTCCAGCCCGCCCCCACTCATGAATCATCCTGCGGAGCTCCACTCGAGTTTCTTCGAGACATTCCCCTCGTTCATATTGCTGCTCCGCGTTATGTGAAGCGCTAACGCCCCCAACTGCTTCCCAAAGAGTTCTGTGTGCTGCCCACGAATCAGTGCGAAATCATATGATAGGGGGGAAACGACAGCTCACGATTACGAGCCAATGGATCGAAAATCTTCACGAAGTCGCCGTTGAAAACGACAACATCGCTTGCGATGATTTGGTCTCGCCTGTGGTTGATGTTCTGATCCCGCCCGTAGTTGATGTTTTGGTCTCGTCCACTGTTGACAATGACATTCTGTGGACTGAACCTAGCATAACGTTGGTTGTCTACTATAGGCTCCAAAAATGTCGAATTCATGCCAGCTAGTGTATAAAGAAGAGGGGATACGAAATCGTGGAGGCAGTCTGCAGGTAGAAGAAAGCACCTTAGGCCACCTGCAGCGGTCGTAACCGCTGCTTTCCTCTTACAGCTTATTTCGATATATTTCTCTGTTTATTTTCTCCTGTCTTACTCTCTCTCTTGTATTCGTTCGGACCTTACTTGTAGTGTCTTTCTTTCTCTTGTTTCCGGACTCTTATGATTACTCAATATCCCTATAGCTACTTAGTATAAATACTGTACGCCGCTAGCTAGAGGGACAAGCAATCTACTCTCTATTCTCGCTACCTTCAGCGCGTGAACTCTACCTTCAAAGCCTCGAAGTACTCGGCCTCGAAACGTGCTACCGACGTGACACCTCATATCACAGTCGTTGCATATTTTTAGCGCAGAACCTTCGAAGAGTACCTTTCATCCTTGATTCTCCGTGGCACCTCGTGGATTGCGCCTCGAAACTCCGGAAATCACTACCCCCATCGCCAGCACTTCGCTACCCTTTGAACGACAATTCACGTCAGAATGCCGCCAAGGAAGATTGTAGTTAGGCCTACCGACAAGGCAACCCAGAACGAGTCCCCCCGTGTCCCAGGATCCTCAACCGACGGGTTGAGAAAGGATCTGGGCACTAGCCCCATCGCTCCGGACGCGGAAGCTGAATTGAGGGCCCCCTCGCACGACGTAGGCTCTGCGAGCGAGAATAATGTGAACCCCGATGTTGTGGAACTCGGGAAGAGTGTACCTGATAAGGACACTAATGCCTCCGAGTACGGAGATGATCGTCTCCCTGCCGTTGTCAAGGGAAAGGGAAGGCTGCTGGCAGAGAATAACGATCAAAGTTACAATGAACCGGACGACATGAACATCGAGGTTCAGGCCCAGCTCCTAGCAGACATTGAGTTCCAGAAGGAACTGAGACTTCAGAACAACGAAGAGCTATACGAGGAGTTCCTCAAATGGAGAAAGGAATTTGCGAAGCCCTATAACTCTCCTGCCAAGACTACTCCGAGCGTAAAGATCGAAGAAATTATTGATGAAGAAGCCACGCCGGCTCAGATTAAGCAGTTTGAGGCTAAAAGAACGCCAGAGACGACTGTATCAGATGTTATGGCAGACAGAATTGCCCGCCTGGCCAACACAAACCGGGCTGCGAGCGAAAGACCAATCGACTACGTTGACAAAGACAGTGCTATGGGAAGAATGCTGTACGGTACTCCTATGGTCCCAGTACGTGCGACCGGAAGGTTGAATATCAAACCCATTCCCCCGACCAAATATAAAGGGGAACTAAGTACACGCGTGCTGATGAGATTCTTTCGGGAGACTCGCCGATATATGATAGACGGGAATATCCCTGAAGATAGGCAGGTCGACATAGTAACGAGCTTTGTAGAGGGAAACCTATCCACTTACCTCGAACGGTTGATTCGTGATGAACCTGAGAAATGGTCTCTTCAGGAGGTCTTTATTCGAATCTACAACCACGTTTTCCCGCTTAATTACCGACTTGAACAGCGGAAAAAGCTGAAGAACGTACGACAGAACGGGCGACGAGTTCGCGACTATATTGATTATGTTGAGGAATTGTTTGACACCATTGGCAATATGGATGACGGGTCTAAAGTTACCACAATGTGGGACGGTTTGGATACGGTCATCCAAAAAGGTCTATATCTCAAAGGATTGCATCCCGAAAGATCAACTCTAGACGAAGTCACTGAGGCTGCGGAAGTTGTTGAACTCATCGAGGGAACTCATCGAGATACTCGCAATCAGCGAAGAGATCGCCGTAATGGGAACAATAAGGGTGACGGAAATGATGATCGTCGCTCTGCGTTCTCGGTTGAATTCCAGCAGGGATCTTCCAAACCACAGAATCATAAAGGTCGCAAGGATACTGGTAGATTCAGAAAGGAGGGTCGCACACTCTCGGAGACACAGAAAAATGAATATCGTGCCAATAACCAATGTTTTTCGTGTGGCCAGGTTGGCCACAAGTCTCGGGATTGCCCTAAAAACACGAGCGTTAAAGGTGACAAGAAAGCCTCGAGCCCACCGGGACTCACTAGTCACAATTTGGAGTTTGAATTACCCGAAACCATGAATATCGTTGAAACGAGTGTGGAAGAACTAGCATTAAGTGTCGTTGACATCGATTGGTACGAAGATGTAGAAAATACGTACTATTCATCCGACTCAGATTCAGAGCACTGGGACAATAGCCCCTGCCATGAGGAAGACTTGGGGGAAATCGGCACGTCTAACAGCGATAGCCCGGATTCCCTTGACTCTAATACAGGGTGTGACGATAACCAGACTATGCTTAAAATTCTGTTGGATGATGAAAATGAGATCGAGCAACCTGAACGCGTAATGACAGTGCCGAATCTAACTGACCTGTGGGCAGCCTACGCTCTGTTGAACTTAAAGACATACTGCGAGTCGACAGTCCCGGTTGAACATTCCATACCAAGCAATGAGAAACGGGCCTGTTGTAACCCGGTACATCGGTGCTACCAGTCACCTGAGCGAAGCCCACACTGCCGTATGCCTCCATCGCGGAAGATAATCCCAGAAATTGACACATTTGAAGCCAGAGCGTTGCGGGAAAAACAACGGGTACAGGCTATATGGAAGAATTCTATTGCCTTACTAAGGGATCGACGTAATAAATGGTCCCTCACCAAGCGATATCAAGGAGGAATCCGAACGTTCGACAGCTTTGGATGGTACTTCAAAGAAAAGGACCGGCGAGATTTTGCCAAACTAGAGACTATTCGGAACCTGCGCTGGGAAAAGGAGCTATTTGCTTTGAGCAAGTGGATAGTCAAACCGAACCTGTCTCCTGAATCAACACCGATCATAGGTGTCGGGACCCAGACTTACCAGCTGAGTAGGGATATTCTCCAACAATACGGATATAGACACGAGAAACGGTCTGCTAGACTTGGAGACCCGTTAGCTGAAAAAGTTCTAGAAGTACTCAATGGAACCTCTTACTATGGGGACCATCTATTCTCTAAGAAACAAAAACGAGACGCGGGTGATCGCTTCCTGGTCCATCGGATTTCTGACCTCCAGTACGTCATTATTGACGAGTGGTGGTGGATGCTCGACGAAAACCAGGCCGAGTTTATCGTTGATGAGGCGACACTACGACAGGAAGATTTCTACCCGAATGTCTGGTTGGATAACAAACATCGGGAATGGGCAGGGCTAGCTCCTATTGACTGCACCAATGAATGGAGATGGAGGCGAATGGGCGATGCCTACTGCGAGGGAATCGAGCGTATCTTGAACGTAGACTATTGTCGGTTCCGTTTTGCGGGTGATGACTTGCCTACGCCTCCGAAGGGGAAACAGCGATCGGCAGAATGGCGATTCAGTGTCAAAAACATAGATGACAACCAGTATTTGTTAATTGATCAGCAACGAGACCTAAAATTTGTGATCAAAACTCGCATGCTACGAGACCCACGCCTGAACCTGATCAGATGGTTAGAAAAGCGATATGTTGTGCTCATGAGGGAAGCCTACGGTTTCAACATGTGGACGGAAGACTTACAGTTGGAGCGGGTTTTTCGATTAAACCCGTCCATCTGGAGCCGACGTCTCTGATGGACGAAAAACCGCGGTACCTTAGTGATGATGAGCTTGTCGAATATCTGGAGTGGCGCGGGGACTTGAATATAGCGCTGTTTGGTGTTCAGATCCCAAAAGGACAGTACGGCGGCATACAACGAAATGCTGCCTATGTGAAAGAAACTGGGCGCCGTATACCGAGACCCATTGTGGTCGCGGTGAGAATAAACGGGCACCCCTGCAGGGCGCTACTCGACACCGGGTCACTGGGAGACTTTATTTCAAATACTGTAGTCGACCAGCTCCAGTGTCGAAAGCAAGAGCTTAAGATACCGCTAACCCTGCAGTTAGCAGTCCAAGGATCCCGATCAAAGATTAATTATGGGGTTGATGTGAGACTACAATACCAGGGAATCGACGAGAAACGTTACCTGGACGCTGCAAATATACAAAGTTATGATCTAATTCTTGGGACGCCGTGGATGTTCCAGCACAAAGTGATGATAGGCTTCAATGAAGCCCGTGTAGTAATAGGATCATCCGAAGCACTGCCCCTGGAAGGGCCTACAGTGTCTCAATTGGCGGTTCGGAGCATCGAGATGCAAGAAATGCGGGTTAAGGAGGCGAGGGAGATCCTGGAAGAATACGCCAAACCCCTGTGCCGCACAGCCGACGAAACCGAGCTGCCACCGTTGAGGGTAATCAACCACCGAATTCCGCTTCTAGATGAAAATCTAGTAATTCCGTGGAGACCCTCTCGGCTGCCCGAATGTTATCGAGAAGCCTGGGCAGAGAAACGGGACGCGTATATCAAGAGTGGGCGTTGGGAGCACACTACCTCCACGAATACCTGTCCAATCCTTTTAATTCCCAAGAACCCGAGAGACAAGAAACTACGCACCGTGTTTGACCTGCGTGCTCGTAACAAAAATACACGGAAACTGGCTTCTCCACTGCCTGACATTGATGGGATCTTGAGGCGAGCGGCTCGGGCCAAGTTCCGATCCACGATGGATGGCAAAGATGCCTACGAACAGATCAGGGTCGAACCGGAGGATGTACACAAAACAGCCATTACGACACCTGATGGAAACATGGTGTCGCTAGTAGTACAGCAGGGTGACTGCAACGCGCCTGCGACCTATCAAACACTTATGAATCAAATATTCTCTCCGTATATCGGGAGATTTATGGATGTTTACCTGGACGACGTCATCATTTATTCGGATAGCATCGAAGAGCACATTTCGCACTGCAAGACGATCATCAACGTACTAAAGGAACAGAAGCTTTATCTCAGTGCCAATAAGTTGAAGTTTCTGCCTACCGAAGTGCGGATTCTGGGTCGGATAGTTTCTGGAGATGGAATAAGGATGGATCCAGATAAGGTAGATGCGGTTGTGAAATGGAAGTCACCCACCAATCGTGACTTGCTGCGTGGCTTTCTAGGATCAGTGGGGTATCTAGCTGATGACATTGAGAAAGTTAGAATCCCGATGTCGGTGTTACATGGTCTGACGGGAGATACCGTACCTTTTCGGTGGGGATTCACGGAAGAAAGGGCCTTCCAACAAATCAAGGCCCTCGTCGGAGGCTCGAAATTGCATCATAGAGTACCCTTGAACTATGACCAAGATGGCGATCCGATTTGGCTGGTAACAGATGGTTGTACGACTGGAGTGGCCGGAGTGGTTTCCCAAGGTAAGCATTGGAAAAATGCGAAAGTGGCTGCTTTTTACTCTGCAAAACTCAATCCTGCTCAACAAAACTATCCTGTTCATGAAATTGAAATGTTAGCTGGGGTGGAAACAATGCTTCGGCACAGGGATATCTTACAGGGAACGAGATTTGTATGGATTACGGACCATAAAGGACTTGTACATTTATTGAACCAACGAGACTTGTCTGGCCGCCAAGCGCGGTGGATCGAAAAAATCTCCGAATTTGACTTTGAAATACGATATGAACCCGGGGAAGAAAATGTGTTAGCTGACTCCCTGTCACGACTGTACTCGGGTGATGAACCAGGAACAGTACGAACACGAAGCGAGTATACCTACCATGATATTGTCGACAATGACACTCTCGAGGCATGTGCAATCTCTATGCCCCTGCTCGTGGGAGCGGAGGCGAGTTGTAGCGTTCCAGACGTGGTCTTTGTGGCACCAATGCAATTGCGGACAACTCGTCGTAAATCGAGCCGGCTTCTAGAAGCGGAGGAACACGCAAAAGCATTTCAAAGTTGTGGTAATTCTGCCCAGGAGGGCGTAAAGAAAGTAACCCGAGCGCCACGAAAGGAGGACGGGACCCAGGAACCTGTAAACGAAAAAGATTCCAGGACAGCTGATTCCGTGGCTACACCAAATGAAGTCCATGAACCGGTGCAGGAATCCGTCCTATCTGAAGAAAATGCTGAGACGGGCGAAAAAGAAGCCCCGGGAATTGAACGTGTAGTACGATATGGGAAAGAAGGCCTTGACCTACGTACCGTGTTGAAAGATAAATACAATGATGATGCGGTGTTCCGAGCTATACTCGAAAACCCAGCAAATTACCGAAACTTCGAGGTTAAGGACGGGTTAATCATAATAAAACTGAGGGATCGAAAATTATTATGCATACCGAAACTTCAAATAGGATCCCGCAATGTCCGCGAAGTTGTGATTGACGAGGCTCACTCCTTATTGGCCCATATGGGTGCTAAAAAGACGATTGCGTACCTCCGTGATCAGGTTTGGTGGAAAAACATGGTGTTAGATGTTCAAGCATTTTGTAATTCCTGCGTCGTTTGTCAACAAACGAAAGTCACGAACCATAAACCATACGGTCTGTTGCATCCTTTACCAGTCCCCACGGAGCCTTGGGAAAAGATAGGAATAGATTTTGTGGGTCCATTACCCAAATCATCAAATCGTAACGGCACATTTGATATGATTGCCTCTATTATTGACCATTTGACGGGCATGGTACATGTGGTACCAAGTCGAATTGACTTCAAAGCCGCCGATGTAGCTGAACTCGTGTATGACGAGGTATATAAACACCATGGCCTGCCAAAGGCGATAGTAAGCGATCGGGATTCCCTATTCACCAGCAAATTCTGGACACACCTTCACCGATTGATAGGTACCCACCTGAACCTATCTAGTGCCTACCATCCAGAAACGGATGGTGCAACAGAGAGAGCTAATCGGACGATTGGCCAAATGCTGCGACAGTGTGTCAGCGAAGCACAAAACGACTGGGCGACAAAGCTACCTGCAATTGAGTTCGCAATTAACTGCGCCAGATCAGAGACTACTGGGTACTCCCCATTTTTCCTGAATCATGGACGGAGCCCTAGGACGTTCATCTGGGACAACCCGGCGCGGACAGAATTCCCCGGAGTTAGCAGATTTGCGGAAAATCTGAAGGAAGCTGTCATGTCAGCACACGATAGCATACTCTCTCAGAGGGTAAAGCAAACCCGAGATGCAAATAGACATCGGATCCCGTCCCCGTTCAAGGAAGGGGACTTGGTATATCTCTCTACGAAGAACATGAGCTTGCCAAAAGGGAAATCTCGGAAGTTGACACCGAAGTTCATGGGGCCCTACAAGGTCGTTAAAATCCTCGGTGAAACCTCTTGTAAGGTGGAACTACCCCCTAATCTATGAAAAAGAGGAATACATGACGTTTTTCACCCTTCACTATTGCGAATTCACGTACCGAGCGATGACCGGTTGTTCCCAGGAAGACTGGACACCCAGGTGGGATTATTCGACGATCCGGAGGGCGAGTGGCCTGTCGAGCGGATTATTGCACACAAGGGATCAAGAACAGATGCTTTGTTTCACGTACTGTGGAAATCTGGAGACCTCACTTGGCTTCCTTATGATCGTATTGAGCACTTGTCGCAACTGGAGGAATACTTCGAACTCTTGGGCATTGAAAATATAGCCGCGCTAAGACCAACCAGGGGTACCGCACACAATAGTTCGGAGACGTTTCTGGGGTCCATAGGGGTCCCTGATTCATTAAACAACACGGAAAATTTGGATATATACGTATGGACCGTTGACGGCTATGGATCATCCCCCACTTCTATGAGCTCTCCGCTGCCTGACCCTCCTACAGCACCTACTCCGAGCGGATCTCCTTTCGAATACCACAATTACATTGCTCCCTACCACTACCACGACGCTATGCAGACCGACGAGCCCGTTGTCTATGCAGATGTAGACCTGTCAGATTCGCCTAACAATTCTCCTAATGATAACGGAGAAGTCGCAATCGCCGAGCCAACTACGGCCTCTCTAGTCGACCGAATCGCTGCTGCCCCCAATGTCACGGGTACGCATAACCCAACCCATGCTCCGTTGCCATCTTCGCCGCCGGAATTCTATCTTGACGTGTCTATGATGCCGGATATCAACTTCAATCGCCACACTGATCAGTGGGAGGTTTACGACGCGCAGACGAAGCACACCTACCGTCTCGGTCACTACGAGCTGCGAGACCTCATATTAATCTCGTATGGCCTTGGTGGGGACTGGAAGCACATAGTCCCAGACGATGTATACCACGGAGTGGCAGCCGTTATCAACGCCCGAATCCCGAAGGAATCACCGTACCAGTTCGCTGTAATTGGCACTAACGGCCAGGTGATAAGGAGAGAGAAACCGATGAAGTTCGAGCACTTCTGGACCAGGACAGAAATAGAGAAGTTGGGAAGTGCTGATTTCAATAGTAGGAATCTACGCGAACTCACCAAACAGCGATTCCCTTATCCAAAGTACCCTCAGCAGCGAACGGCTCAAGCTGCTCTCCACAACGCTTCTACTTCATCCTTTTCATCGGCTACCCCGCCTACGTTTGCTACGTCATCTGGAGAAGCTTGGACTCAGGCGTTGGCCACATCGGAGGGGCAAGAGATGGTGATTCATGGGATACTGGGTTTGGCTAGGCGCAGCATGATGCATGATAGGTCCAGGAATGACGATAATCGGGGGCGGTTTAGGGGAAGAAGGTTTCGGCCTTACGGAACGGGAAATCGTGGGCGAGGCACCAGGGGAGTCGAGGTAATAACTCCTCGTCGTGAGCAGTGATGGCGGTTGGATGAGAAAGAGAGAGGAGGGTTTACGGCATGGGAGGAGGAGGAGGAGGAGTGTATTACACGGCATGGTCCACGAGCTGAACGCCGGTTCCGGGGTGTATCCTAGCGTACAAGCAGCTATATACCCCTTCAACCCCGGGACGGTACCCCCAGTGCAAGGACGAGCTCACGGCACACGAAGTCCGCGGTAGATCCAAACCCTGTGAGTCCGCCTTATTGACCCGCCTACACCCACTATCTAGCCCTCCATGAACATATCAATAACGAGACAAATTTGGGGGCGATACACCCAGGATAAATACTGTACGCCGCTAGCTAGAGGGACAAGCAATCTACTCTCTATTCTCGCTACCTTCAGCGCGTGAACTCTACCTTCAAAGCCTCGAAGTACTCGGCCTCGAAACGTGCTACCGACGTGACACCTCATATCACAGTCGTTGCACCACCTTAGGCACGGGGGTTCTCTGTACGTGGGAAACCCCTCCATCAGGTGTACCTCCGAATTAAGCTACCCGCTAGGCACTCGACCACCAGCTGCTCACCACTGCTCGCCGTCGCTGGCGATGGCCTCTATCCATCCTCCGACCTCCCCCCGATATATCTAGACCCTCCGAGCGCTCTGTTCCATCAACGTCCGCCATATCGGTTTCACATATAACATCTCAATCCGATCTCACCACATCGAGATCGAGCCACCTCGATGTCGTACCTCGCACGCCTCGAAAATCGTCGAAAATCAGCAGAAAACAACTTTACGCATCCGGAAGGTAAAGGAGGGACGGGCCACCTTAGGCACCGCTTGTGACAGGCGGAGGTGACCTAATAGGTGGGGTTCCTTGTACGTGAGAAACCCACCTAAATGGTCACCTCCGCCAGGCACCCACTCCCTGCTTCCGACCACCACCCCGCCGTTGTCGTCGTTCGCCTCAACAATATGCTCCCCCCCCATTTCTCCATTTTGAAACATTATACTCGACACTGCCAAGCATTTTCTGACTGCTTTACATCCACGCGCATCGGGATTCCAGTACCAACAACGCCTCAAGTCCTCACTAAATCCTGCTCAACGGTGCTCATAATATAAACGACCCAAAAAATCAACGGAAAGCGGGCGTAGAAACGAGGAAGCGAGTAGAATATGGTCTTTCAGCTGGGCGGTAGGATGCTTGGAGGCACCGAGAGGTGAATGGTCGACATTTGGTACGTGCACTAGCTCCCTTCCCCCAGGCTCCCGGCGTAGGCTCAAATTTGATATCAGACCTCGAGCAACAAATCATTCCCCGGAAATCAATTACGACTTCAGAATGACAGACTCTGCATGGGCTCCTATACGGTTGTTACACTCGGAGGGACCAATGGTGGTGCTCAGCTCTCACTGGCGCCAGTGCTACCCGCCAGCACTCCTGCCAGCACCTCTCCGGATTGACCTCCCCATTCGCCACGGTAGGCGCCTCACCGGTGCTTCCTCAAACCCTCACAACTTCGGCCTCCGTAGCTTGAGGCAGTTTCAAATGGACGAGGTGCTACGGCTTCGCTGGCCAGGTGCTCCTGGTGCTTGCTGTGACACTAACTTGGAAACCACCTCCCTTTTTCCAAGGTATGTATGGTATGTTTGTTGTATATCAGTGAGCTTCCGACTGATTTGATACCTCTAAAGATCTCAAGCCCCCTCAGTGCTGCTGCTGAGCCATTCCCAGAATCCCACCATCATCTCGCTCAGTGCTCACCCGCGGGGCACGATTCTGGAACATCATCAATTCGGCCCTTTCTGCGTAGCCCTTGGGTTCAGGTATGTGGATGATATCTGCTCTTCATCAGTGTCTGAATCAGTTTTAATGATCCCAGGTTTCGTAGCCGAGAGTACTGGCTAAGTTCATGAACGCCGCCTCGCGGGCGGTGGTGATTCTGTTACATTTTTGTTGTGACCTCGTCGTTGTACCTATCTCAATACTATCAAACTTTGTCTTCCCAATCATTTGACTGTTGTATGAACGTCTGAATATCGTAGAGGGGACCGCCGGACCAACGCATTCCTGTGCCACCAACCGGACTTTGCCGGACGGTGAAAACATACGGAAAACATATGTTCGTGTTATGTTTAACTCTGATATGAGCAACTAGATACATATTCCACTGGATCCAGGTCGTGTACGAATCATAATGGTTATCTATCTGTGGTAGAACAAGTGGACAAGTGTCTGTACTCGGAGAAATACAAGGATGTAAGTCAACCCGCTCGCAGTAAGACTAAGTAACGTTCAGTTCGACTGTCCGATATCTTGGTTGTTACTACCATTTCAATAAATCCTGAAAAAATATGGCAGATAGATCTTAGTGTACAGATAGTCACTACGTGTTTTATTTTGTGAAATTCTTCGATGTAATGTATAGGAAAAATGAAAGGTAGTTCCCGGGAACCCCGGTTATGCCCAATCTCCTCAAATTTCAGCTTGATACGACTTCAGCTCTGGCTCAGTGCACCCCAGTATGCTATTATTGGGTAATGTGAATGTTTTTTATACAGCTACAACCGGCGGATAGAGAGACATAACGCTCAACAAACTATTAACACCCGACGGTCTACATACCAGCCGCAACTTAATGCCCGCACAGCCTGTCTAACCCATAACTTGACAAGTATAATCACACGCCCATGTCGATGATATGCCCCGGAGTACAGCACAACTAAGGAAGAGAGATTTGAATCTTTCGTTGTCCAATACATGTGGAATTCATTCACATATTCTGTCCGGCGCCCACTCCTCCCTTGTAATTTGTAGTGCCGGTATCTTCACAGATATGAGCGCGGGCTACTAGAGTCAGGTTTGTCACAGATTTGAAAGTCCTGAGAGAGTGTTCTGAGTTCCTGAAGGCCCAGAAAGAATGAAATATGACATACCGGCCATACCTCCTCCACATGCCATCCACCTAAGGCAGTGTCCTTATAGCCACAAAACCGAGTTCTTGCAGATGATACTTCCGTGCCCGCAGCATCCCTATTGAGCATTCACGCCCCAACCCATAAAGAAAGAGTAGGCATTTACGTACGGCAACATTCCTCTCCTCCCTGTACCATAACCTCACAATACCTTCAGGCCAGTGTATGCGGTCAGTTGATACAATGTTTCCCTGAAATAAAACATTCATAACGCAGAATCGAAGCAGGCAATAGAGGGAAACTAAATAGTATAAGCGCACCTGCTGAACCCCCTCCTCCAGGTAGCGTTGCCAATAGCTCGCTCGGCTCGACTCCCGCTCAGCTCCGGAGCGGAGCGGTTTATTGCCGCTCCAGAGCGGTTGACATCATTCCGCTCCGCTCCAGAGCCGCTCAGAGCGACTAAGTCGTCGCTCGAGCGGCTTTTTTCCCCCCATATTTTTTCGAGTTACTGTAGAAAAACAATCAATTCGTATGGCCTGTGACCAGTGACCGGTCCATACGAAATTGGGAATTCGTATGAACACGCCGTGACGTGTGACGCGGCGAAAAAAAATTCGAATATCCGGGTCCGAAAAGCCAAATTTGGCATGCTCAGTGGTGTCACAGGGTGGGGCAATTCGAATGGACCCCCTGTGACCTAGTGACCATACGAAAATATTTCGAAAATTTTTGACCTTGTGACGTGTGACTAACGAATTGATTGTTTTTCTACAGTATAGTAATTGACCTTAACTATCTATAACAGTTATACAAATGCGAGAAAGTTCAGATAAGGCACACAAAGCTTGATATGGGTGTTCTTAACCCATGGCAAAGCTGTGCAAGGTCCTTGCATGACTTTCCCACGGGCTTTGTGATGCTCCACCACACCTGGTTTGCGCTGAGAGTCCCAGAACCCTCATAAGCCCCTAAAATATACATTATCATATTATTTTAGGACTCACACACCATGTATCTACAGTCTGGGCAGCCAAGCGCCAGCCTTTTGAACAAAAAACACCTTGGAAATTTCTGGGCCGCTCGAGCCGACTCTGGCAGCTCGGAGTCAGCTCCGAGCGGAGCTGCTCAATTGGCTCGGCGGAGCGGGGTCTCCGGAGCGGTTCTACTCCGCTCCGCTCGAGAGCGCTAGAGTCACGACTCGAGCGGAGCCATTGGCAACGCTACCTCCAGGTGCCGTATGTTGCTCGTATTGTGATTATCTCAAAGGACCCGGTCCTGAGGGCTCAGAGGCAAGCTTCAACAGAGTATATCGACTCAAAAGGACATTTGTAAGGGTCAGTTCATTTTCATCCCGGAATACACCTCAATCACCTTGAGAGGGTCTGACAACCATGATGAACCCTTGCACACACGCTGATCCCGGCCATCCGCGATATAAGCCTCTGACGCCCAGAGCACTGCCACTCGGTGTTCGGCATCTAATGGCCCAATTCGTCGATAAGGGCATTCATCCGCGTTCCCCTCAGACTAGGAGATACTCCCAGTGCACCGCATCATCTCCACTTCCCCTCAGGTGCATTGGCCACCTCCCATGACTTCCTGACAACCTGTATTCCTTTCACATCATCCCACGTTCCTTCCGGACACGTTGCCGCCTACGTTCCATTTATCTGCGTTCATCTTTCATATCCACAAGCCTTTGCTCCCACATTTGTACTCTCAATACCCTTCTTCCGCGATGCTTTCTCTTGCCAGAATGACCCTTAGTTCCTCCGCGTTCATCCCGGCCAGGTTGTACCTCTCATTTCACATTGTCCGCGTTCGACCTCCAATCGTTACCCTCGTATTTCACACTTTTCTCTTGGACTACACATGATATTCCTGTACCCTATGACACAGTATGATCCCAGTTCGGATCATGACAACATTCGTTAACAGTATATAAGCCAGGTAGATAGGATCCTGTACAGTAGTTTCTGTCTATTGTCAATCTCGTTCTACAAGCTTCAAGCTACTGTCTGGTGTGTTTCTAGTCTCAAGTCTCGTACTAATCGTTTGTTTTCGTCGTCTTAGGTCTTTGGTAAAGCCCTTTTACGATTGCGGCCGTCCGCGTAACCCCAAAGGACATCCCTTACAAAAACTCCGCATTGCTGTCTGGTAGACTCGACCCGGAAAACACACCTTTGATCAGCGATCTCAGGTGTCCGCGTTGCGTGTAGGATCGAATCATACGTGTGGACCAGTCAGAGGCTCTACTGGTTTCGGGTGTTATTCATTTCTCCACGTTCCTTATTCTCATTATTTCATCCGGCTTGACGTAGAAAAAGAGGCCCGTTACATTAAGACGGAAACTCTGCTACGTTCATACAACATGATTCTCCCTACAGACGTCAATCGCAATCAGGACACAGGATTGTCTCCTGACAGCTCTTTGCCTGCTGTAACCCCGTCTACATCCCTGTCTGGTTCTCAATCCGCGATGCGCTTCGAAGTTCGTTCTGATGAACGTTCTGTAGCTCTGCCTTCTCTTCCCCTCTCAGCTAGTCAATTCTTTTCAAACACGGACCTTCTCATGCAAGTGGCACTTCCAGTTTATTGGCTGGAAGAACATCCCAACGACCCTAGTCTGATCCTCGAAAATCGTGACTATTACCTTCGCAACGGTTCACCCCTTCGTCGTTCACACATGTGTCTCACCCATTGGACAGGCCTATTGAATTTATTGGTGTCAATCTTGGTGAAACCAATGTCCCGTGGTACACTGCTCACACAGTCCGTGACCATTTGGACGTCGTTATTTACACTTTACACGGTCTTATTGCGGTTTTGGACATCAGCCATCCTACCAACACTCCTCAAGCTCGTATTGTACAGGAATTTGAGAGGATTAGGCGAACCTGGCATCTGCTCCCTCAGGACCAACTCGACTTTTTGGCCTTGAAGTCTGGGCAATTCATCTTTTGGGCTGCTCAACTCATGGCTTCTGACCCGGTCTATGCTGTGTATGCAGAACATGTTCGTCAACAACCCCTCTCTCCGCTCAGCAGACAACCAGAGCTACCTACAATCTCAGTTGTCGAACAGGTAAACAACCTGGCAAGAAGGAGTAGCGAACCTGAGCTCGGTGCTTCTACAGCTCCGGCTTCACGCAAACATTCAGCCAGCATACCTTCTATTGGGGAGACATTGGTTCTGCTGCAATCTGCCACATCAACTGCCACTAATCCTGCCACTCATGCACAAAAAGGCAAGGGTAGAGCTGTTGAATTGATCCCGGAAGACGAGCCACTTCCTCATCCTGCTCAGAGTCCGGGTCCTATCCCCTCTCAGCCAACGGTACCTATCCCTGTTCCATCAGCAAACCCTCCTCCATCTGTTCAATCATCTGTTCGACCCATTCTCACATCAGTTCCATTGTCTACAACTCCGTCATCTCAACAAGCTCAGTCCACTGTCGATCCCGGAACTTTGGATATCGACCAACTCATTCAATTGGCAGACGAGTACAGCTGAGATCAGGATAGAAAATCTCGTCGTGGAAATCGCCACATGAAATCTGTCCCGATCATAAATGGACGCAGTGAACAATTTCAATGGGAAATGGACCTTGCTTGGTACAACTACCACAAGGCTTATGTCGACCAATTTGCCGCGATCGCTCGGGACGTCTTGTTGGATAGACAGATGTATCAATCCTCACAACGATTCGGTAACACCATCTTGACCCTGGAGAAACAACGACAACCCAAGGCCAAGATCTCATCTGAGACACACGACGGTTTGATGCTGGCTGCCTCGAGGTATGACACGAGGCCACCATCTCAATACACCGAACGCGGAGTACAGACTGGTCGGTCACGTTCTCGCGTTCCATCTGTCCTAAAGCGCTAGACGCTAAGACTGCAGAAGCGACGGCGGCAGAAGTCGACTAGCAGAGACAACGACAGAGATGACGGAGACAGCGAGCAAAGAGCAAGAACAGGTAGATAACTGGTCCCAATGACAAGTTAGATATATTGCAGATAAAGAGAAACGGAATTAACTACTCACCTGGTCCCAATGACAAGAGGTCAAGATGAGGGACCAGGTGTAAACTGCCTAGCTTATATACTGGAATATGAGTCGCGTGAGAATAAAGAAAGATAATAGGGAACAAGGACAGAACAATAGTAGTCCAGGTATGGAATAAGAACGAGTCCAGAACGAGTAACTGTTGTGTATAAGAGAACAAGAAGAACAAAGGAAACAATAGATAAGATGGGTTGTGAAGACGATGTGCAAGAACAAGGATGAGAAAGGAAATGATGGGAATGATGAAGAAAGGGGAACCGGGTATCTGGTAGGCGTCAAAGTAACAAGTGGGCGTCAAAGTAACAAATGGGCGCTAAAAGAGGAATGGGCGCTAAGAAAGGAAAAGATAGGGGGAAAAGCGGCACTTCATAACATTACCCCCCTTCTAGGATTCATCGTCCTCGATGACTAGGCCCCTTCCCGGTAGGCTGGTCCTGCTGCAGCGGGGAACTTCTTGTGGAACCGCTTAACTATCCGAGGGGCGTTCTTCAGGTTCTGTGCGGGCTCCCAGGTGTTCTCTGACTCCGAATAACCCTTCCACTTTACCCGGTATTCCAGCCGTCTCCACCTGTACTGGCTGTCCACGACATCCTCCACCTCGTACTCCGGCTCGTCCTCGTCCTTCAACTCTATAGGTCCCAGCGGTTCTGGCAGCATCCCGTTTACTAGGTTACCCTTAAAAGGGTAGAGTTTGTCGACATGGAAAATGGGGTGGTGCCGTTCCAGTTCTTCTGGTAAGTCCAGTCGGTAGTCCAGGTCCCCAACCTTCTCCAAGATCTCGAACGGGCCCAGACTCTGATCTCCCAGCTTCTCGCTCGACCGCTTCAACCTGAAGTCCGACCCATCTAGCCACTGTCCTAAAGCGCTAGACGCTAAGACTGCAGAGGCGACGGCGGCAGAAGTCGACTAACAGAGACGACGACAGAGAGGACAAAGACGGCGAGCAAAGAGCAAGAACAGGTAGATGACTGGTCCCAACGACAAGTCAGATACATTGCAGATAGAGGAAGACAGAAATAACTACTCACCTGGTCCCAACGACAAGAGGTCAAGATGAGGGACCAGGTGTAAACTACCTAGCTTATATATCCAGTCAGAGGTCTGAGATATGAGTCGTGAACGAATAGGAAAGACAATAAGAAAACAATAAGGAAACAATAGTAGTCAAGTATAAGACAATAGCGAGTCCGGAATGAGTAACTAGGAGATGAGAGAAGACAAATAAGAACAATAGAATGAATGGGTCGTGAAGAAGGAGTAAAAGACAATAGTGTGAGAAGGAAATATGTGGGAAGGGGAAACGGGCGTCTGGTAGGCGTCAAAGAAACAAGTAAGCGCTGAAAGGGAATAGGCGCTGAGAAAGGAAAAGATAGGGGGAAAAGCGGCACTTCATGACATTACCCCCCTTCTAGGATTCATCGTCCTCGATGACTAGGC